>VDFB02000008.1:104879046-104942807 GCA_007258455.2 Sequoia sempervirens | reverse complement strand
GATGTAAATCACCAGGATACCTCATTTCTTGGACCCATTTTTTCAAATAGGCCACTACATTGTCAATTTCACTGAATTGGCAAGCTTGTGGGTGAAATTGGCATCCTAACTTGGCCTGTTTGAAAAAATGGGTCCAAGAAATGGGGTCTCCTAGTGATTTAAAATCTCTACCCAAGTAAACTCTCTACCCTAATTCCTCAACCCTCAACCCTTAATCCCTCAACCTTTAAACCCTCTACCCTCTACCCTCAACCTTCAACCCTCAACCCTCAATCATCTACCCTCAACCTTAAACCCTCAACTCTCAACCCTTAAACCCTCTACACTCTAACCTATACATTAAACCCTTAACGCTCAATTCTCAACCCTCAACCCTATACAATGGACCCTCAACCCTATACCCTCAACCCTCTACCCTCAACCTTGAACCCTTAAACCCTCTACCCCATACATTAAACCCTCAACCCTCAATTCTCAACCCTCATCCCTTAATCGCTCAACCCTCAACCCTTAAACCCTTAACTCTCAACCCCTATACCATACCCTATACATTGGACACTCAACCCTAATCCTTCAACCATATACCCTCAAACCTATACCCTAAACCCTAAACCCTCTACCCTCAACCCTAAACCCTTAATCCCTCAATCCTCTACCCTCTATCCTCAACCCTCAACCCTTACACCCTAATCCCTCAACCCCTATACCCTCTACCCTATACATTGGGCCCTCAACCCTATACCCTTAATCTTCTACCCTCAACCTTAAACCCTCAACCCTCAACCCTTAAATCCTAATCCCTCTACCCTCTACCCTCTACCCTCTACATTAAACCCTCAACCCTCAATTCTCAACCCTCAGCCCTTAAACCTTTAACCCTCAACCCCTATACCCTCTACCCTATACATTGGACCCTCAACCTAATCCTTCAACAATATACCCTCAAACCTATACCCTAAACCCTCTACCCTCAACCCCAAACCCTCAACCCTAAACCCTTTAACCCTAAACCCTTAAACCTCTTACCCTCTACCCTCATCCCTAATCCCTCAACCCTATACCCTCAACCCAATACCTTAAATCATCAACCCTATAGGTCCTCCACCCTAATCCTTCAACCCTATATGCTTAACCCCTATCCCTTTCTCTCTATCTATACATCTCACCTCTTTGTCCCTCCCTCTCTCCTATCCTCTCTAATTATCTCTATCTACCCTCTCCCTCTTTCTGCGTACCTCTTGCTTAATCAATCCCTACCACTCTCTCTCACTCCCTCTATCTATCTCTCTTTATCTACCTCCCACTTCCTCTCCATCACTCCCTCTCTCTCCCACTCCCTCTTAGGGTTTAGGGATTAGGGTAGAGAGTTTTCTTAGGTTTAATGGTTTAAGGGTTGAGGGATTAGGTTTGAGGGTAGAGGGTATTGGGTTGAGGGTAGAGACCCTCTACCCTCTACCCTCAACCCTAATCCCTCAACCTTATACTCTCAACCCAATACCCTAAATCATCAACCCTATAGGTCCTCCACCCTAATCCCTCAACCCTATACCCTCAACCCCTATCCCTTCCTCTCTATTTATACATCTCACCTCTCCCTCCCTCTCTCCTACCCTCTCTAATTGTCTCTATATACCCTCTCCCTCTTTCTGTGTACCTCTTGCTCAATCAATACCTACCACTCTCTCTCGATCCCTCGATCTATCTCTCTCTATCTCCCTCCCATTGCCTCTCCACCACTCCCTCTTAGAGTTTAGGGATTAGGATAGAGAGTTTTCTTGGGTTTAAGGGTTTAAGGGTTGAGGGATTAGGGTTGAGGGTAGAGGGTATTGGGTTAACCCAATACCCTCTACCCTCAACCCTAATCCCTCAACCCTATACCCTCAACCCAATACCCTAAATCATCAACCCTATAGGTCCTCCACCTTAATCCCTCAACCCTATACCATAAACCCCTATCCCTTTCTCTCTATCTATACATCTCACCTATGTCTCCCTCCCTCTCTCCTACCATCTCTAATTGTCTCTATCTACCCTCTCCCTCTTTCTACGTACCTCTTTCTCAATCAATCCCTACCACTCTCTCTATCTATCTATCTCTATCTCCCTCCCACTGCCTCTCTATCACTCCCTCTCTCTCCCACTCCCTCTTAGGGTTTAGGGCTTAGGGTAGAGAGTTTTCTTGGGTTTAAGGGTTTAATGGTTGAGGGATTAGGGTTGAGGCTAGAGACCCAATACCCTCTACCCTTAACCCTAATCCCTCAACCCAATATCCTAAATCATCAACTCTATAGGTCGTCCACCCTAAACCCTCAACCCTATACCCTCAAACCCTATCCCTTTCTCTCTATCTATACATCTCACCTATCTCTCCCTCCCTCTCTCCTACCCTCTCTAACTATCTCTATCTACCATCTCCCTCTTTCTACATACCTCTTGCTCAATCAATCCCTACCACTCTCTCTCACTCCCTCTATCTATCTATCTCTATCTCCTTCCCACTACCTCTCCATCACTTGGCCTATTTGAAAAAATGGGTCCAAGAAATGGGGTCTCCCGTGTTTGAAAAAATGGGTCTGATAAATGGGGTCTCCTGGTGATTTACATCACTCGGAGACCCCATTTCTTGGACCCATGTTTTCAAATAGGCCACTACATTCCCAATTTCACCGAATTGGCAAGCTAGGGTAGAGGGTTTAAGGGTAGAGGGTAGAGGGTTAAGGGTATAGGGGAGAGAGATAGAAGGATTGAGTGAGAGAGAGAGACGTGAGAGAGGGAGAGGGGAGTAGGAGGAGACTTGAGAGAGAAGAGAGAAGGGAATGGAGGAGGAACAGAGATCTGAGGTAGAGGGTTTAGTTCAGAGGGTTTCGGGTTTAAGGGTTTAGAGTTTAGGGTTTAGGGAGGGAGTGAGTGAGAGAGAGAGACCTAAGAGAGGGAGAGGGGTGGGAGGTAGAGACTTGAGAGAGAGAGAGAGAGAGAGAGATAAGGAGTGAGTGGGAGAGAGATAGAGGGTAGAGGGTTAAGAGTAGAGGGTAGAGGACCCACTAGCTTGCCAATTTGATGAAATTGGAAACCTAACTTGCCTATTTGAAAAAATGGGTACAAGAAATTGGCTCTCCCGGTGATTTACCCCATTTCTTGGACCCATTTTTTCAAATAGGCCAATACATTCCCAATTTCACCAAATTAGCAAGCTAGGGTAGAGGGTTTAAGGGTTTACAGGTTTAAGGGATAAAGGTAGAGGGTAGAGGGTTAAGGGTAGAGGGGAGAGAGATAGAAGGAATGAGTGAGAGAGAGAGAGAGACTTGAGAGAGGGAGAGGGGGTAGGAGGGAGATACTTGAGAGAAAAAGAGAGAGGGAGGGAGTGGGAGAGAGATAGAGGGTAGAGGGTAGAGGGTTTAAGGTTTTAAGGGTTGAGGTATCTGGGGAGTGAGCCGGTTGGGGTAGAGGAGAGAGAGATAGGGTGAGTAGTGAGAGAGAGA
Source organism: Sequoia sempervirens (assembly GCA_007258455.2). Classification (NCBI taxonomy): domain Eukaryota; kingdom Viridiplantae; phylum Streptophyta; class Pinopsida; order Cupressales; family Cupressaceae; genus Sequoia; species Sequoia sempervirens. Next base: position 104,939,328 of record VDFB02000008.1, on the reverse strand, counting down.
CTTGAGAGAGGGAGAGGGGGTAGGAGGGAGAGACTTGAGAGAAGAGGGAGAGGGAGGGAGTGGGAGATAGATAGAGGGTAGAGGGTAGACAATTAAGGGTAGAGGGGAGAGAGATAGGAGTGAGTGAGAGAGAGAGAGAAACATGAGAGAGGGAGAGGGGGTAGGAGGGAGATACTTGGTAGAGATAGAGGGTAGAGGGTTAAGAGTGGAGGGTTTAAGGGTTTTGGGTTTAAGGGTTAAGGGTAGAGGGGAAAGAGATAGAGGGAGTGAGTGAGAGAGAAAGAGAGAGAGAGACCTAAGAGAGGGAGAGGGAGTGGGAGGTAGAGACTTGAGAGAGAGAGAGAGAGGGAGTGAGTGGAAGAGAGATAGAGGGTAGAGGGCTAAGAATCGACGATGGAGGGCCCACTAGCTTGCCAATTCGGTGAAATTAGCAACTTAACTTGGCCTTTTTGAAAAATGGGTCCAAGAAATGGGGTCTCTTGGTGATTTACATCATCGAGAGACCCCATTTGTTGGGCCCATTTTTTCAAATAGGCCACTACATTTCCAATTTCACCAAATTGGCAAGCTAGGGTAGAGGGTTTAAGGGTTTAAGGGTTTAAGGGTTTAAGGGTTAAGGGTAGAGGGTAAAGGGTTAAGGGTAGAGGGGAGAGAGATAGGATTGAGTGAGTGAGTGAGAGAGGGAGAGGGAATAGGAGGGAGAAACTTGAAGAGAGAGAGAGGGAGGGAGTGGGAGAGAGATAGAGGGTTTAAGGGTTAAGGGTAGAGGGTAGAGGGTTAAGGATAGAGGGGAGAGAGATAGAAGGAGTGAGTGAGAGAGAGAGAGACTTGAGAGAGGGAGATGGGGTAGGAGGGAGATACTTGAGAGAGAGTGTGTGTGAGGAAGTGGGAGAGAGATAGAGGGTAGAGGGTAGAGGATTTAAGGATTTAAGGGTTTAAGGGTTAAGGGTAGAGGGGAGAGAGATAGAAGGAGTGAGTGAGCGAGAGAGAGAGAGACTTGAGAGAGGGAGAGGGGTAGGAGGGAGAGACTTGAGAGAGAGAGGGGGTGTGAGGGAGAGACCTTCGAGACAGAGAAATAGAGAGAGAGAGAGAGAGAGATTTCTCTATTTAGGGTGGGAAGGAGAGACCTAAGAGAGGGAGAGACCTGGGAGGGTGAGACCTAGGAGAGAGACAGAGAGAGAGAGAGAGGGAGAGAGAGAGAGAGAGAGATTTCTCTAGTTAGGGTGGGAGGGAGAGACCTAAGACATGGAGAGCGGGTGTGAGGGAGAGATGGGGAGAGGGATAGATAGGGAGTGGGAGAGAGATAGAGAGAGATATGGAGAGAGAGAGAGAGTGAGGGGGTGTGAGGGAGAGACTAGAGAGAGAGAGAGAGAGAGAGAGTGTGTGTGTGTGTGTGTGTGTGTGTGTGTGTGTGTTTGTTCTCTAGTTAGAGTGGGAGGGAGAGACTTGAGATAGGAGGAGGGGGTGGTAGGGAGAGACTTGAGAGAGAGAGGGGGGGTAGGAGGAAGAGACTTGAGAGAATGGGAGGGGTCAGGAGGGATAGACTTGAGAGAGAGGGAGGGGGTGGGAGGGATGAATCTAAGAGAGAGGGAGAGAGGGAGAGAGGGAGAGAGAGGGAGAGGCGGAGAGGGAGATAGGAGAGAGAGAGAGAGAGAGAGAGAGAGAGTTCTCTAGTTATGGTAGGAGAGGGAGAGGGGGTGGTAGAGAGTTACCTAAGATATAGGGGTTGAGCGGAAGAGAGAGAGATTCTCTAGTTAGGGTAGGAGGGAGAGACTTGAGAGAGGGAGAGGGGGTGGGAGGGAGAGACTTGGGAGAGAGAGGGGGGGTGTGAGGGAGAGACCTTAGAGAGAGACAAAGAGTGTGTGTGTGTGTGTGTGTGTGTGTTCTCTAGTTAGGGTCTGAGGGAGAGACTTGAGAAGAGGGGAAGGCGGTGGGAGGGAGAGGAGAGAGAGAGAGAGAGAGTTCTCTCGTTAGGGTGGGAGGGAGAGACCTGAGAGAGGGAGAGGGGACCTAGGAGGGAGAGACCTGAGAGAGAGATAGAGGGAGTGACATATATACCAGAGAGAGAGATAAAGGGAGTGAGAGATATACCTAAGAGAGAGAGAGAGGGGGTGGGAGGGATAGGAGGGATAGACTTGAGAGAGAGGGGGAGAGAGAGGGGGTTGGACCTAAAGCCTAAGCCATAAACCATAAAGCCTAAACCCTAAATACTAAGTACTAAACCATAAACCATAAGCCTAAACCAAAGAGAGAGAGATGGGAGAGGGAGAGAGTGTGTGAGAGAGAGAAACACAAAGGGAAGGAGGAAGGTTGTGAGATTAAGAGAGAGGGAGAGAGGGAGGGAGAGAGAGGGAATGAGGGAGGGAGAGGTAGAGATGGAGAGAGGTAGAGAGAAGTATATAGGGGAGGAGAGATGGAGAGAGGGGGGGAGGGAGAGAGATAGAGAGAAGTAGAGAGGGGAGGAGGGAGAGAGAGAGGGAGAGAGAAGTGTGATAAATAGAATAAGAGAGAGAGGAGGGAAGGAGGAAGGTGGAGAGATTGAGAGAGAGAGGAGGGAGGGTGAGAGATAGGAAGAGATGGATAGGTTAGATAGAGAGAAGTAGAGAGGGAAGGTGGTTAGGATGAAGGAAGAGAGAGAGAGAGGAGGGAGGGAGAGAGAGGTAGAGAGGGATAGGTTAGATAGAGCGAAGTAGAGAGGGAAGGTGGGTGGGAGGAAGGAAGAGAGAGAGAGAGGGGGGGATAAAGAAAATTAGAGAGGGAAGGAGGAAATGATGAAAGGAGGGAGGGATGGAGGGGGCGAGAGAGGTTAGATAGATAGAAGTTGTATATGTCTAATAATCTGCAAAATGTTTAAACTTTAACACACATTAGCATGTTAGTCATTTAAAACACAAAAAATTAAACATCTCTATGAAATACTCCATCATGTTAAATATGCAACCAAAGAAACAATGAAACTAAACAAAAGCATATGAAAACATTATGCAAACTCTATCTCATAGTGGATTGGTGCTACTTTGATGTGGAAAGTAGCCCTTTCCCAACCCTTGATAAGCTTTCAAAATGGTTAGCAAGATGTAAGTGATGAAGACGAATGTGTGTATAGTGTAAATGCATAAAACTATGGATAGATTTCAAGTAGAGAAGGCCTCTATTTATAAGTTAGAGGTTTGAAGAATTGAAGAATAGGAAGAATGTGGGATTAAGAAAGGACCAATGAGATTGAGACATTTGTCTCAATGCCAATGGGTAAGGATTGACCACACTTTTTATGTGTTTGTAAGAAGCACCAAATGCATGTTTGAGAGACATGAAATGCATGTGCTTGAATTATTTTAGGGGGAGAAATTGTTTGAATGATAAAGTCAAATAAGGAATGTTCCCTATAATGTGCTTTTGAGAGGGAAAATGAGATAATTAGTTAATTAGAAAAATTGATTTTCATGTGCAAGTGGGTGGGTTAGTCTGGGGTTGAGTTTGACTGAGGTTGAGTCAAAAGCTAGAGAATGGGTAATGATGTTTAAAGTTAATTAATTTAAAATTTAATTAACTTTGAGTGGGTTAGTGAATTTGATTTAAATCATTTGATTTATTTAATCAAATAAGAGGACTTTGGGTATTAATTAAACAAATTGATTTATTTAATTAATAAGAGGATTTTGGGGATTTTAATTAAATAAATTGATTTATTTAATTAAACATGATTAGTGAATTAATCTAATAAATTACTTTATTTGATTAATAGAGGAAATTGAATTAGATGCATGATATTGATTAAGATTATTTGTGTGTCACTGATCAGAGGATGAAAGATAATTCTTTAGAAAGATCAGATATTTGATGTAGACAATTTTGATGATGTATAGACAGTCATCGACCATGGGTAGCCTCATGTATATTTTGAGATATCACACAAATTTGGATAGAAATGTTAGTAAAGATAGAAGAATAAGAAGAAATGAGATGGTGAAAGAGAGGATCCAACAAGTCCATGATTTGATGAGACTTTATTAGAGATGATGATGAGAGTGGATGATGTTTTGCTTATCAGAAATTGGGAATTTAAAAGAGCGTACTTACCTTATGTTTGATAACACACATAGATACGATGCATCAAGGTATAAAGAACCAGGATGGCGTTGCACCTAGTGTGATGGACTTTGACTCAACAATCAGATAGGAGTACTCTTATTCACACCTGGCATATGGAACCTTATTTAGAATGCAGTTCAGATATTCTAAACATCTTGGACCAAAACATAGAAAGGAAAGCCTTCCTATGTGGTCAACAAGACACCTAAAACACCCTCCCTAGAAACCAAACAAAGCACGCATGGCCAAGGTTATATTACAAGAATATCCAAAAACCACAGCAGACAAAAGATAATGATTGTTTCCCCATTCCTTTCTCTCTAAATCATTTTGTTTAGACATCATCGAGAGGTCATGGGAATGAGCACAATAAGATAAATCAACAAGATAAAATCAAGTAAACAAACAAGCTAATGTTCTTCATACTGCTAGCCAAGACTAAACTATGGTGATGTCTAATGTTGGTGTCCATTGTAGGAAGGATGCATCCTAGGACATGATGTTATCAAGTGATTTTGAGACTAATGGGATGATGGGCTACTGACACCGAGAATTGACCAACTTGTTTACCTATTGAGCTAGACTTGAGACTTTGACGTTTGGGTTTACACTTTTAAATTTACTATACTTGTTTCCAATTGTTTTTCCAAAGGTCGAAGGTGACGATTGATTTATTATGGATGATTAATTATTGTGGGTGAAGTGAAATGAGACGGATATATTTTTTTCAAATATTTGGATGTTTTTGAAATGTTATGAGGCTATTTTTTAGATTTTCAGGTTATTTAAATGTTTTTTGTATTTTTGTGTCTTAGGGGCTGATCAAAGATTAGCCTTGCCTACGTTTAAGCTCATATACGACATAGTTCGAATGACGACTCAGTGCTCTATTTTGGGGATGCTGAATAACCTTGTCCTTTCAAACAATAAGCTTAGTGGCACCATTCCAAGTGAAATTTGGGGTGGATTCAAGAAAATAGCTTTGCCTAATTTTGTGTATTTACAACACTATGGGGTGTTAGATCCTTCATGGAATGCTTTGGTTGGCAGTATTCTTGAGAAAATTAGAGATTGCACTTGCAATGGTTAAGTTATCTTTACAAGGAAACCTGCATACCAGTCACGTTCCTCAGCAACTTTTTCTTCTTGGAAATCTTACTTTCTTGGATATATCTTTCAATCTTCTTAGTGGACCCATTTTACCTGAGTTTGCAAGACTTCAAAACCTCCAAAGCCTCAGTTTTTCTAATAACCAGTTCACTAGTAGTATTCCAATAGAGTTGGGAAATATTTCAGGTCTTGTGAACTGATGTTTATTTGCAGGTGAAAGTGAAATGGGATGGATGTTTTTGGTATTTTGAAATGTTTTGAGGTTGTTTTGGGATTTTTGAGATGTTTTACAAATGTTTTATTTTCAATTTTTCCAATGTTTTTTGTGTTTTCTAAGATTTTGACCAAGAACCTAACCTAAAGACCTATCTTGGGGGCCTCGGGGTTTTGATCAAAGATTAGCCTTTCCTACGTTATACACACAAAGACCACGTAGTTCGACTAACACAAACTCATTTATTGATGAGATATGCATAAATGGATTGCCAGTTTATTATGATGGACTCCTAAAGAACTGGCCTAAGTGTCTCAGGGGCACATCGATGATGGCCTTGCCTACGTTCAGAGCTCAGAGACCCATAGTTCGACAAGATGACTCCATTTTTTACTTTTTGACTGACTTTTTTGACCTATGTTGGGATTTTGATATGTTTTGAATGTTTTTGGACTTTGTGATTTTCTGATGTTTTTGGATTTTCTAATTATCTAAATGTTTTTGGATTTTCTGATTTTAAGGAAGATTTCATGAATATACACAAATCCGATCCAATGTAGGTATAAGAACATGGCCCTAGCATGGTGCGATAGACTACTCTGATATAGGCAGGAAAAAATGACCTTAGGAATGGGTCGAGTAGTACTAGGAGGGATCATGATACGAATACGGGATCAAGCTATGATGCGGGTGTGGATGGGTGATGGATGGAGATATTGAAGTATGATGGATAAATGCTGCAAAACAAGCCATACATATCATGGTGAATGGAAAGTGCTTATTTACACGAGGCACCTATTGGCCAGGTTTTCACCAAGGTACTTGCCCAAAACGCCATCGAAGTGGTTTTCACTAGAGGACGATTTTTTTCTTTACTGTTTTCAATCCTCTTTCTGATTTTTTTGGATTTTTTTATTTTTTTGTATTTTTGGATTTATACCTTACAAGATTAGGCATAAAACTTTTTGAGATGGGAGTTATTGATAGGCTCCTACAGAGGTTCCCCCTCGGGTGTTGATAACTGATATGCCCCTGACTTGTAGCTTGTTGTGATGATGAAGGGGCCCAACCAATTTGGTTCAAACTTCCCTTTGCTATCTAGATTTGGTACATTTTTCTAGTTCTCCTTCAATACAAGTTCCCCGACCTAGAAGGTCCAACTCTTGATCTTCTTATTGTAGCTCTACTTGAGACAGTTTTGGTACACTTGTAAATGGTTTAAGGCATCCATGCACCACTCATCCAGTAATTCCAGCTCATTTAGTCGTGAGACTCGATATTCTTCATCTATGATGAGATTCTGCAATGATATTCTCAAATATGGGAGCTCGATCTCAATGGGGAGTATGGCTTATGATCCGTAGACCAGGGAGAATGGGGTTGCACCTATTGGTGTGTGGATACTCATTCGGTAAGCCCATAGGGTGGGGTTCAACTACAAGTGCCAGTCACGACCAGCTTCATTGACTGTCTTCTTTAGGATTTTTAAGATTGTTTTATTTGTAGCCTCAGCTTGGCCATTCCCTTGGGGGTAGTATGGAGTGGAAAAGTGATGTTGGATTTTGAATTTGTAGCATAGGTCTCGAACATCCTAGTTTTTAAATGGTGTCCCATTATCTGAGATAATGGCTTGAGGGACATCGTAGCAGAAAATTAAGTAGTTTAGGATGAACATGGATATCTACTTTCCTGTAATGTAGGTCATGGGAATGGCCTCTACCCACTTGGTGAAGTACTCAGTGGCAGTGATGATAAACTTATGTCCACTGGATGAGGTGGGGTGATTTTTCTAATGATATTGATCCCCCACTACGAAAAGGGCCATGGTGTTATGATGGGATGGAGCTCTTGAGTTGGTGCATGGATGAGGTCCCCATGCTGTTGACATTGTAAACACTTCTTGACATATTCATGAGCTTCTGTTTCCATTGACGGCCAATAGTACCCAGTTCTCAGCAATTTCTTAGCCAAGGTCATACCACTCGAATGTGAGCCACAAATGTCATTGTGCACCTCGGTTAAAGCGGTCAAAGCCTCCTCAGCATTTAGACATCGTAACAGGGTTCCCTCAATGCTCCTACGGTATAGGGTGTCTCCTAAGATCACAAAGCGGGATGATTTCTTGACAAAGGTTCTTTTTAGACTCAGTGATAAATCGGCAGGGAGGACTCATATTCTCAAGTAGGTGTATACATCATGGTACTAGGGATCACCAGGACCAATGATTTCACACACAAATTCAGACTCTGGTACCTCGAATGCTGGTACAAGAAGCTTCTCTATGAGGAATTCTTGCTTAGGGACATTGCATGGGATATCCAATAACGATCCAATTGTTGCCATAGCATTTGTTGCTCTATTATTAGCCCTAGGTATCTACTCAATTGTGATGTCAATAAAAGACTCTTTGAGGCTTTCCACTAGTTTCTTGTATGGTGTTAACTTGTCATCTTTTTTCTGGTATTCATCGTTTACCTGATTGATGATTAGCTGGGAATCACCATAGACCTTGAGTGCCATAATCTACCACTACACCGCTATTTTGAGCCCTATGATGAGGGCCTCATATTCTGCAATACTATTCATATAAGGAAATGACAACTTGTATGACCTTGGTATGCAGTCTCCTTGTGGCGTGATAAAAAAGACTCCAGCTCCTGATCCTTGTTGTGTGTAGGATCCATCAAAGTACACCTTCCAGTGGTCTGCTATGCTTAGGTTGAAGATTGATTCATCAGGGAACTCTAATATCAGTGGGTTTTCTAAATACATTGGCGCCTCTGCTAGTTGATCTACAATGACTTGTCCCTTAATAGCCTTTCACTCCACATACTCAATATCATACTTTGATAGTATCATAACCCACTTAGCCATTCATCCTGTGAGCATTGCTTTAGAAAGAAAGTATTTGAGTGGGTCAATCTTGGCAATGAGTTTTACTTTATGAGCTAACATGTGCCTGAACTTTTGTGAGGAAAACACCACTACTAAACAAGCCTTTTTGATGAATGTATAATTCAACTCATGCCCTACCATAGTTTGACTAATGTAGTAAATAGCTCTCTCTGTTCTATTTTCATCATGTTGAGCTAGGAGAGTGCCAAGAGCTGTTGTTGTTCCTAATATGTATAGGATCAATGGCTTGCCTGGAATTGGTGGCATAAGAACTGGTGCATGAGTAAGTACTCCTTGATCTTGTTGAACACCTGGTCGCATTTATCATCCCATTTGTAGGCTACCCCTTTGTGGAGTAGATGAGAGTAAGGGATAGCTTGTCTGCTAGTTGCACTATAAATCGACGGATGGACTAGAGTCTTCCTTGTAGGCCTCTTAACTGTTTCAATGTCTTTGGTGCCTCCATTTCGAGAATTTCCTTGACCTTAGCGGGATCTATCTCAATTCCTCTCATGGACACAATGTACCCTAGTAACTTCCCTGATTGTACACCGAAGATGCACTTCTTTGGATTGAGTTTAACTTTATATTCCTCTAGCCGGTCAAAGATAGAACTGAGTGCTGCTATATGATCTCGACGTTTCTTTGATTTTCCTAAAATGTCATCTGCATAATCTTCCATAGTCTTCTGAATCATGTCATGGAAGTTAGTGTCATGGCTCTCTAATAAGTTGCTCCAACATTCTTAAGGCCGAATGACATCATGTTCCAACAATATATCCCCCATGGACAAGTGAAAGTCATTTTATGTTGGTCCTCTTTAGCTATCATTATCTGATTATACCCTGAGAATTTTTCCATCAGTGAAAGCATCTCATGTTCAGTCATCATATCCACTATCATATCAATGTTTAGGAGTGGGAAGTCATCCTTGGGACATGCTTTGTTCAAATCTATAAAGTCCATGCAGATGCAAATGCCCCCAATGGGCTTTGAAACAGGTACGAGGTTTGATACCCACTCCGGGTAATCAATCAGTCGTATGAACCCCGCATCAAGGAGTTCCTATAGTTCCATTTTGACCAACAAGGTTATCTGGGGATGCATTTTCCTAAGCTTTTGTCTCACTGGCTTTGCCTCAAGATATATTGCTAGATGATGAACTACAATTTAAGGATCAAGACTAGGCATATCTGCGTAGGTCCATGCAAAGTTCACCTTTCTCTCTTTTAAGAATGTAGCTAGGAGCTCTTGTTCCTCTGTTAACAATGATTTGACATAAAAGGTGATATGTGGTGTTTCCTCTGATCCCAAGTTGACTGGATTACACTTCTCTACCATAACTATTGACTTCTCCTAATGTAGAGCACTATGAGGAAGATTGAATCCCCCATCCTTCGGTGCCTCAGAGAGGTTTTCACTATCAGATGCATCCTTTTCTTTTACTATTTTCGGGTCTGAAAGTGCCACAGTGTGGTTTTCACTTAAAGACCTAGAGATTATTCTTAGATTTTCACTTTTGTGACTGAGGGATTCAATCATTTCTCCATAGTAGGCATGTGTGTCTAAATCAATGTCAAATCCTTCTTTGTGATCTCCACATGTTATATTGTCCCGCAATCCCATGAATTCTGAGAGCGCCTCATCATTTTTGAACGTGTCTAAAATTGGCGGTCCTCGTTGGTCATAGTTGATGAGTTGGGGATAGACTAACTTTATCTCGTTGGTTTGGTTGTTTGACTCAAAGGATAGGGTGATAATCATAAAGAGGCAAGAATCTTTGAACTACATGGGTAGATCCATAATAGGGTCCTCGTCCTCACTACACACATCAGTTATGTCAAAGGTAAAGTTATCTATAACTCAACCTGTGGATGCGGGTAACTGGAGCTCAACTACTGACAACTGAGGAGGTGTTTTGACCTTTTTAACTGAGGCGGGTCTGCCAAGTATGGTCACCTTGGGAGGGGTACATCTGAGACCAAGATTTCTTAAACGCTTCTCAGCAATGATGGGTTCTAGGAGACCGTTATTATTCTACCCAAGTTTCTTGTTTCTGTCATAACCCATGCTAAGCATCATTTGTAGTCCTTTGCTGCTATCATCCATGGGAAGATCAACCGCGGGTCGATTGTCTTGGTATAGTAGACTTGATGGGTCTTCTTCCACCACTTCTCGACCTAGGTCCCCCCAACACCTGAATCTAGAAGGATCTGCTTTGAAAGTTTGGGCTGAGGAGGCATTTGGATGTGGTTTCCCATGTGACCTAGGAGATTGAGGTAACTCTCCTACCACAAAGGTACCTTTCTTCATTTTGTAATCCCCACACCCATTGTCCTAGATAATGACCTTGATATCAGAAATGGTGGAGATGGTGAGTGTCTTTGTCTCAGATGTGGAGGCCAAGGTAGATGGGTCCACATATGGAGTTGAGGGGCCTTCATCATTCTTTGGAACTTGGGGGATTTTGTAGTATTTAGATTCTAGATTCTTGCAATAGTAAAATAGTTCAGGATCCCCATGGACGGTGACCTCTTGGCCTTGATGTTGGAACTTAACACACTGGTGGAAAGTTGAGGCAATGGCTTGCATCCCATGGATCCATGGGCACCCAGAAGGATGTTATAGGGTAATTCATGGTCGAGGACTTGACATGTGGTTTCCATAATAGAAAGCCCTACTTGAATAGGGAGTTGAATAGTGCCTTGCGACACTCTTTCCTAATCATCATATGCTCTGATGGTTATACCTTTTCCTTTTTCAACAGCATCCTCAGAGAAGCCCAAACTTTTTATTAGCTTAAGGGTGCAGATATTTAGACCTATACCTCCATCTACCAAGACCCTTTTGACTCTTTTTTTATGGATGAAAGCTTCGAGATGAAGCGCACGGTTGTGAGATGGTTGGGTTGGGAGGTCTTGATAAAAAAAGGTCAAGAGATGAGGTGTGGTGAGGTGTCCAACCATAGCTTGGAATTGTTCTGCATCAAGATCCATGGGAGTAGAGGATGTGGCCAATGCCTCTTCTAGAATCTTTCTGTGTGTAGGTGATATTTTCAGTAACTCCATGATGGAGATATGTGCAGGGATTCTTTTCAATTGGTTCAAAACATTACCCACTAGGAACGGATTTTGGATTTGAGATGGATGCCCTAGATGACTGAGATGGTCTAGCAATGGTGAATTTTTTGCCTCTTGTGGTGACTTCACAATCGGCTTGGGCTCCCTTGATAGTGATGACAGTGACCCATTCATCTAGGGAAGCAACAACACGATCATACACATGGTTCACATTTTTATACTTACCCTTGCCATTGTCATTGTTTCCCTTATTGTGATTGGGCATCAGATTCATGTAAATATTTAGGTCTTGATTCCCTAAAGGTTGTTCCACATTTATTATCTTGTCGTCAATGAGGTCTTGGATCAAGTTTTTCAATCTCATGCAACTGGCAGTTGTATGCCCCTTGATTTTATGGAAATCACAAAGGTGATTTTCATTGTACCATGGCAGTTTTACTTGGGTTTCTTGATAGCTATCATAGGTGGGGATCATGATGAGTTTTTCTTGCACCAGTTTGATCATGATGGATTCAATTGGTTCCCCAAGGGCTGTGTACTTCCGCTTGGGGGAATATTTGTTTCGTTGGGGTGGTCCCCCTTGATTATTTAGATTTTTCACCATTTAATTATTTGGTTGTTATGTTACGATGTTGGCTTGTTGATTATTTTGATTGTTGGTTTGTGGTTGCTGATATGTTTGTGTGTTATGCCTCAGGGCACTGATTACAACTTTTGCATCAACAACACCATCGTTAGTAACATTTTTGTTCTTCTCCCATGTTCAAGGTTTGTCATTGTAGCTGGAGGATGGGCGGTTGTCTTGATACGTAGGTGTTCCCCCTTGTGATAAGGGCTCGTTCGATGTTGAGCTCCTTGGGGATCAACTAGTCATAGGTGGTGGTGCACTGCATTTTTAGATAGAAAGACAAGGCCCCTTCAAGGTTGGTGATGATGGTACATATTTGTTGTTCCTCTGGCATGGCCCATTTGCTTCTATTGGCCTTGGATCGCCATTGTTATAAGAATGAAGCAAATGATTCCCCCTTGGATTGCTTTAGAACGGATAGCTCTTCCAAAATCACATCCATCCCTATGTTGAATGAATTGTTTTGGGTGAATGTGCCAACAATTTCTTGGAATTTCTTGATTCCAGGAAGGAGACGAGAGAACCACTCCATGGCGGGCCCTGCCAAGCTTCGAGGAAACAATCACATGAGGTATGAATCATCATATGCAACCTCCATGCAATGCACTTGGAATTCCCTGAGGTGATCTCTAGGGTTACCTGTTCCTTTGTATTTGTCAAATTTTGGGATTTCAAATCCTTGTGGGAATGGTTTCATTGCAATGCTCTTGTTGAATAGGTAAGGGCACAATTTCTTTGGTGTTTTCATTGTTTTCCCTGATTGGAGGTCAAGCACCTGTTGCGAGAGGAATTTGATATATGCTAACACATCATATTAAGTATCGAGAGGTGGAATGAAGGTGTTTTGAGGTGGTATGATTGTGGGAGTGATGGGTGGATTAGTTGGTGTGTTGGTGGGAGGTAGTTGCACTTTTTGTTGTGCCAAGTATGCTTGCAATTGTTGTTGTACCAAAAACGCTTGTTGTTGGTCATGTTGTTGTTGAGCCTGTTGTTGTTGTGCCAACAACGCTTGTTGTTAGGCTAGGAGTTGGGTTGCTTCTTGTTACTCTTGATATTGTTGCAATGCTTGTTGGTATGCTTGTTGTTGACCTGCTTGTTGTTGAGCTTGGTACTATGCTTGAGCTTGTGCTTGTTGTGCTTTAGCTTGCACTTGAGCTTATTGGGTAGCTTGTGCAGCTTGGGTAGCTTGTACGGCTTGTGTGGCTTGTTGTTGCAGCAAAGCTTGAGCTTGTGCCTGGGCAGCTTGTTGTGCTTGCGCTTGTTGTGCAGCTAGTGCAGCTTGTTGATTTTTGGCATTGTAGGAGTGTTGTTTGATAGGTTTGATGAGCTTCTTGTAATGTCATGTATTGGTTTACCACATTTGGATTTGGTGGCGGTGGTGGAGGATTTGGAATTGTTGTTTGAGTGATGATTTGGGGTTGTGTTGATGTGAGTGGTATGATTGATATGGTGGGTCCTTGTGAGGCCATGTTTTGATGTATGGGGATTGATGGTGTTGTTTGGATGGATGCCACCTGTTGTTGTGATATCGGTGGCATATTCAAAGGATTTGATACACTAATTTGATTGATGTTCAAAGGATTGTTTTGGTTCGATTGATTTGTGATTGGGATGTTAGGTAGAGGGGGTTTCCCTAAACCAAGGATTTATGTAGATTTCAGTGGTAGCAGAGGTAGTGGTGGTGGAATCGAAGGTGGGATTGGTGGTAGATTTCTTGGAGCAAGTGATGATGAGGCCCCAAAGAGTCCTCCTTGTTCAAATAGACCCATTTGCACCAATGGGAGAGAAACTTGTGCATCAAGAGAATATGTTGGTGTTGCATGAAAAGAGGATGGATTATTGGTGTCATGGAAGACGAGTGGGACATATTGATGCAGGGGATTTTGAGGGACATCATTTGATGTTCTTGCGATGGTATTTGCATCCAAATTTTGATTATTGACAAGGGGGTGTGTTTGAAGAGCATGGAGTAATGAACTCCCCTTGTTGACAATGGGTTGTATCATGGAAAGAGATGATATGGATTGTGGAATAGGTTGGATGATGCCTTGAATGGGTGAGGTGAATGGTACAAGCAACATATTCTCAAAAGGTTTCTCCACAATGGTGCTTATATCATAGTCAGAAGGGAGTTTAGCACCTTCTTTTGCCAATTCTAGCATGTATTGCAAAGGATTAAGTTTCATCATGGTATTAACAATCCTATGATTTTTGGGGTTTTGGACCATTTCTATGATTTCATCTCGTGTCATTCCCAAGACATTGTTGGTGATGTCTTCTACTTGACCTTCCTCTTGAAGGTTTTGTGATACTAGAGGAAGGTTGGGTGGGGGATTGCTTGATCCAATGGGATTGATTTCGAGAGTGGTTTGACTCAAGTCACTTGAAGTATATGTTTCCTTGTTGGCTTCCATGTTCTTCTTGTGTTGAGATCTAGTTTGAACCATAAAATAGGGATCAATTTTCAGGAATGTGGGAGATAAATCTCTAACTCCTTAGATTGACCCAAACTTTTAGGCACAAAAAAGAAATTCTAGGATGAAGAGGATCAAAGGTGATGATGAGACAAAATGATAAGGTGGGTGATATGAATGTGTGAACTCTTGAGAAATCTTGAGGGGGATACTAAACTTTAGGACTTTGGATTTTGATGTTTGATTGATTTGATTTTGGATCTTTGATTTTGATTTGGTTTTGGATTTGGTTGACTTTGATTTTTTCTTTTGGATTTGGATTTTGATTTTGGATAATGAACAAATAGACCCTAAGATGTTGGATGTTATCTATGGGACAAACTTTCTCATGAGATGATAATTTTGACTAAGTGTAAGGAGAAGGATGCCTCTACACACACCTAGCCAAAACAAGATGACTTTGATTTTTGGATTTTGATTCAAGGATTTGCCAAAAAGTCTAGTATAGAGGAATTTTTCAAGATTTCCAAGAGTTGTTGGTGAGATGATTTTGGTTGACATTTTTGAAGATGGATGAAGGTTGATTTTGATCCTATGTGTACCTAGAAAGACTCTTGTTTACAAGACCTTGGTTTTGAAGAACATGCAATACTTCCTATGTGAGATACTCAAACCTTTGAAAAAGTCTTGGATTTTGTTGGCAATAGAATTGATACAAATTGGGATTGTTGCTTGAAGCACATTTGTAGAATTTGTAAGCCAATCTCTCTCTAAATTCATAAAGCATGGAAAGACATTTTTGGAGAACTTTTGGGCTAAGGCTTTTAACCTTTGGTTTTTGGATTTTGATCTTGCATGAAATCATTGGAAACACATGTGTGGGGTTTAATTGTTTCTTAGCTTTATTTTATGAATTATTTTTACCACAAACAAACTCTTGATTAGATTTTCAAACTAGATGTCTAATGTCCCAATTTCTTTTTCATCCCACAAAGCCCATTATGTGGAAATCAAGTAAATCAAGGCAATAGTTTCCTAAAGTTGACTTTAGTAGGAGAAAATTGAGATATGAACCCAAATACTTAGAAACCTCTAAGGATAGAATCCCTAGGGCAAGCAATAGCACTTGGATTTTGTCAAAAGGTATTTGCTCCTCCTTAAGGGTTTAAAATTTGATGATCATGTTTGAATGTTTGTTTCCCAATGTTTTAGATCCAAGCAAAGTGTTTTGATTTCAAGAACATGCATAACCCTATGGATAATTGAGAGACAATATTTGTTGAGTTCCCACTTGGATAAATCCAGCTACGCCTACTCTTAGCGGATGATTAGATACTTGAACACACTGGCTCCCCTCCACGGCACACACTTCTCAGGTCAGCCAAGCATCAGTACCCATGAAACTCCCATGGCATACTTCTCATCTCTACTAAGAGATATAAAAATGTGGGACAGCTTCAAAACGACTGTTCTTGCACCAACAAATAGATAAGGATTTGGCCTTCTAAACAAGAGGTTCTAGTATAGGTATTCCATTCATGCGGGATCATCCATATGACAAGAGACCATTGTTTCCCTTCTTGTCCAAACAATCCTCGTGATACTTGAACTTTCCTCAAGTACCCACACTTATATACCGGGTGGAAGTCACTTGGCTTTAGCATGTTCCCGATTGGGTTGTTCCCTAGGGTGATTACTTTTTCCCACCAGGCAAGCCCTCTAAGGGTAAACAAAAGCGAGCAAGCACATCTGTAGTTCGTTCAATCTTTGTTGTTGTGAACAAAGAGAGAACACACGCGATATACCTAACTCACACTCGCAAGTTTTGTTTAATTTTATGAGCCCAAATTGAAATATGGAGGCAATCTTTTATACAACTTAATGTCACCAAAAAGACTTTTGATTCTCAAGATCATCGTGAAGCGCGAGAGAAGTGCATATGCCCTTTTAATTGAGATTACTTTGTGAAAAATATTACAAAACACAAAGGACGCATGTTCATTTTACACCTCAAAGCAATAATGGATTATTTTTAAGCACCAAGATGAAGTGTGAATTTTGCTTGTTCAATTTTAAGCCCAAAATCAAAATCTAGTATGTTTCTAAGTTCAATTTTAACCAACTTGAGAAATCAAATCAATGGTTAATTTTAAACCCAGAACTAAAGTGAGTTGGCCTAAAACAGAAAACAAAAGCAGAAAATGGAAGCCCTAAGCATTTACAAATGCTTTGTCAATTTCAAGTTCAATGTTCAATTTTCTTCAACTCTAAAATTTTTCAAAGATTGTTGCCTATGCTTCAGTTCTACAAGATAAAAAAGACAATCATGAGATAGCATTTAAGACAATCATTATTTAAGATAGCAAAAAAAAGATCTTAGCACAAGATACGGCGGCCTTTAGCATTTAAGACAACATTTTTCATTATCTACCATCTCCCATATACATTTTGATCTATAATCACAAGACATGAATCAAATCAAACTTTAGTGACACATTTAAAACTATGAAATTATATCTCACTATAATGCAAATGTAGCGTAAAATTTTCCAAACTGTAGTTAGAATCATTCTTACTCATCGGTCAGTAGAAATATTAACACACTCAAAGGAAAGCAACATAATGTTGCCAAAACAATAGATGATGACAATATTCACGCAAAGAATTTTATAAGATAGTTCATGTGACATTCATCGCACTCCATGAAACCACATTTCTTGTCAAACAATGTGCATGCCTTGTTAGTTATCAATGTGATAACTTTTTTCTGTAACCTTTATGTGTTGAAAAAAAACTTTAGAAACTTGCAAGCAAAAGGATTTAATGTAAACGAAATAGTCAATCAATGTTGCTTTGAAAATTTTCAAACTAATGCAATCATGGCTTCTGCAGTCGAAAACTAAGGAATATGTGAATGCTTCGAACTGAGTAAATGCTCCAAATTGAATGACGTGTCTTTACTAGAAATTGTGAGTTGAATATTCTTTTTAAATCTTCAAAGAAATCTATGAGGAGGCGAAATTGTGAGTTGAATCAGAAAAAAATGCAATGCAAGAAGAAATGCAATAAGAAACAGACAAAACGTAATGAACAGAGGTCAATCTTAATTTAAAATGCATGAGTATATGTGCAAAAAATATGACATATGTGCAGCAAATATGAATAGGCACATAGCATAGAGATTTAAACTTTTGACTATGAGAATGTAGATTCAGGTGTATATTTTGATTGACAAAAACTACCGTAGCAAGGTACATGATTCAGGTAGCTGGAAAAATGTAGAGGTGAGTTAATGATGATAAGAAGTGAAATTTATGGCAGAAAACAAATACAACAACACCCTCAGTGGTGTATCAAATCATCTTTGTTTAGTGCCCACGCCACACAAATAGCAACAGCTTCACAAAGTTTGAAGTTTATTTAGAAGAAACAACGATTTTTCATCCCTATCCAAGGCATTGATCAATAGTAAATAGGAGAACTTAAAAGCTAAAAGAAAATCTATGCCATCTATAACAGTGAAATGCCTTAAAAGTAGTTAAAAGAATGCATTTAGAAGTAACAAGAGACTGTCAACAGTATAGCGCAATAGAAGATTCAACATTCAGTCCTGTATTTTCCACTATTTAGTTGCTTTTTATAGAGAATCGAGTTTACATTTTCTCTACTTGTTTATTGCCCTCCTTCTAGCACCATTATGTAGATGTCTAATAATCTGCAAAAAATTTGAACTTTAACACACATTAGCATGTTAGTCATTTAAAACACAACAAATTAAACATCTCTATGAAACACTCCATCATGTTAAATATGCAACCAAAGAAACAATGAAACTAAACAAAAGCATATGAAAACATGATGCAAACTCTATCTCATAGTGGATTGGTGCTACTTTGATATGGAAAGCAGCCCTTTCCCAACCCTTGATAAGCTTTCAAAATGTTGAGCAAGATGTAAGTGATGAAGACGAATGTGTGTATAGTGTAAATGCATAAAATTGTGGATAGATTTCAAGTAGAGAAGGCCTCTATTTATAAGTTAGAGGTTTGAAGAATTGAAGAATAGGAAGAATGTGGGATTAAGAAAGGACCAATGAGATTGAGACATTTGTCTCAATGCCAATGGGTAAGAATTGATCACACTTTGTATGTGTTTGTAAGAGGCACCAAATGCATGTTTGAGAGACATGAAATGCATGTGCTTGAATTGTTTTGGGGGGAGAAATTGTTTGAATGAGAAAGTCAAATAAAGGGAGTTAAATAAGGAATATTCCCTATAATGTACTTTTGAGAGGGAAAATGAGATAATTTGTTAATTAGAAAAATTGATTTTCATGTGCAAGTGGGTGGGTTAGTCTGGGATTGAGTTTGACCGAGGTTGAGTCAAAAGCTAGAGAATAGGTAAAGATGATTAAAGTTAATTAATTTAAAATTTAATTAACTTTGATTGGGTTAGTGAATTTGATTTATTTAATCAAATAAGAGGACTTTGGGTATTAATTAAGCCTTGAGGGAGACTTGAGAGAGAGAGGGGGGGATATGAGGGAGAGACCTTAAAGACAGAGACATAGAGAAAGAGAGTTTTCTAGTTAGGGTGGGAGGGAGAGACTTGAGAGAGGGGGAAGGGTTGGGAGGGAGAGACCTGAGAGAGAGAGAGAGAGAGAGAGAGAGAGTTCTCTAGTTAGGGTCGAGGGAGAGGGGGTGGGAGAGAAAGATCTGAGAGATATGGAGAGAGAGAGAGAGAGAGTTCTCTAGTTAGGGTGGGAGGGAGAGACCTGAGACATGGAGAGGGTGTGGGAGGGAGAGAGAGGAGAGGGATAGATAGGGAGTGGGAGAGAGATAGAGAGAGAGAGATGGAGAGAGAGAGAGAGAGAGAGTGAGGAGGTGTGAGGGAGAGACTAGAGAGAGAGTGTGTGTTCTCTAGTTAGTGTGGGAGGGAGAGACTTGAGAGGGGGGGAGGGGGTGGGAGGGAGAGACTAAAGAGAGAGAGAGAGAGAGGGAGGGTAGGAGGGAGATACTTGAGAGAAGGGGAGGGGTCGGGAAGGATAGACTTGAGAGAGGAGAGAAAGGGAGAGGCAGATAGGGAGATAGAGAGAGAGAGAGAGAGAGAGAGAGAGAGAGAGAGAGAGAGAGAGAGAGAGAGAGAGAGGGAGAGGGGATGGGAGAGGGAGAGGGGTTGGCAAAGAGTGACCTAAGATATAGGGGCTGAGAGCAAGAGAGAGAGATTCTCTAGTTAGGTTGGGAGGGAGATACTTGAGAGAGGGAGAGGGGGTGGGACAGAGAGACCTGGGAGAGAAAGAGATGGGGGAGTGTGAGGGAGAGACCTTAGAGAGAGACAGAGAGTGTGTGTGTGTGTGTGTTCTCTAGTTAGGGTGGGAGGGAGAGACTTAAGAAGAGCGGAAGGTGATGGGAGAGAGACAGAGAGAGAGAGTTCTCTCGTTAGGGTGGGAGGGAGAGGGAACCTAGGAGAGGGAGAGACCAGAGAGAGAGAGAGAGAGAGATAGATAGAGGGAGTGAGATATATGTTGGCCTCCTACAATGATTTCATAACTAAGCCTTTACAACCACGATTCAAATATTGGACATCTCACCTGAACAACTACTTTAATCATCATGAAGGTGCATTTAAATTGTCAACCCAAGGATGTGAATCTGAAATGGGCCAGCACAGTATGTGCACTAGGAACTCTTAAGTAGCCATTCCTAATCTACAGCTAAGAAACACACAATACTGGAAGTAAATTGCTTGAAAAGGAAATAAAGCAAATGTTGAACATCAACCAACAACAATGCTGAACTGAAATGCATAACAGGAATAAAAGATCTGAGCAACAAACAGGAAACTACTCTGTTTGCTTTGGCTACAGGAACAGACATAGAATGGACTTCTAGTGATTGCAGGAATAGTTGATGCCATATTTCTAACTAAGTACCAAACAGCAAGTAATACTAAACTAATGCTAACTAATAAAATGGATTACTCACCAAGTGGGCCCCTTGGATAAGTATCCTCTAAACTAACAAGAACTCAGATGCTTGAACTTAGAACTTTATTTCATTTACTGTAAATCATGAATACAAAGAGCAATGTATCAAAACTGGAGTACAATATCAAATCGTGCAACCTCTTCCTCTATTCTCACTAATCAACTGACTAAATAGGAGGAAGGAGCATCAAATTATTATTTATGCTAATAGCTAAACAAGGCAGTCAAATCCCCAACTGGGAGGACGCCAATTAGGGAAAACAAGGAAAGTGGAGTGATGGAGGTTACGCATGCATGGAATCTAGTCATACATGCAAGTCAGATGCAGACTCAACACAGCAGTAACGCTCATGCATGCTCGATCATTAAAGTCCACTACAACAAGGTAGTTACGCTCAGCTGCATGGAGAATCTTATGTCGCCGGTCTTCTTTGACTTGGAGCGATTCCTTTGTTGGACGTTATTGTGCATGCCCAGCTAGCGATGTCTTCCTCAACTTAGCACATTAAATCTACATGGAAAGGTCAGTTCGCATAATAACTACACATCTATAACCACCTTAAGAAACATTCAATAACCACATGCAAAATCAATATAGATAGTTCACATATTATGCCAAATATCATTAAAGCTTGTAGAGTTAGGATAATATCAAATGTCAATGGTTTGAGGGAAACATTATGCCAATACCAACACTTAAGCATTAAATTCCATGCATCTATGAGCAAATAGACTATAGATTCTCCCCAAAACTAGACAAAAAGTAGGCTCATCACTCCCCCCAACCTAATGTTTTGTTGGTCCTCCAGCAGGGGAAGAGTTGTTCTTTTGCTTGATCAAAGCTCTAAAATTTGCAACTGAGAGTTGTCTGACATCAATGGCTACAGTATACGAATCAGGATCCCAATAGAATCCTCCCAATCTGTCAAACCTGTCCCATCTCTGCCTCTCTACAGTAGGGTCATACTGGTAGAATCTAAAATTTGGCATGGGCCACATGAGCATGGGTGGCTAAAAAGTCAGGGGAAGCGAAGACCGTCCCTGAGTTCTTCCAATCTGAATATGCCTCTTAATTCTTTTTAATGTTGCAGCATAATTGTGGATGGAATGGGGCTTAGCTTGTTTTAGCTCATCAGTCAAACTATTCCATCTTTGTGATAGGTATCTCCTCACAGTTTCCTCCTTTGTTGTTGTCTTTACCTCATACTTAGTGTAAACTACCTCAATCCAAGGCATAATCCTATTGCTATAACTAGATCTGAGCAACATTCTATGCCATTCTCTGTAAATATCCCTTGGGTTGCTTGACTCATCTCTAACAAACAAAGGAATATCAGACTCCAATTGTTTATAAGAACCATGTTGTTGTCCCCAACTAATCTCATTTTGCACTCAAGACATGAATGCTCTTAATTGAACATCCCCAACATACAGCAGTGGATTCCAATCATGGTCTTTTGTGACAGCATAATTATGTAAATAAAATTCACATAGCAAATTTTTCATTTCAGATGAGGCAATCCTATAAGCATTGAAAAATTCCATAGGGGTATCAAAAGATGGATTCAAACCTGAGGAAAGTCTTGACATCTTAAAAGAGAGGTATTTCTCTTTTAGGAGAAAAGCATAGACCCTTGAAGGATCTCTACATTCCAAAATCTTTGGCGTCAAGGCTACCATATCATCTACCCTCTACTTCAGGGTGGCAATTTTTGCATCTCTATCCTCAATTTCTTCATCCTTCCTTTGAATTTCCTCCTTCAATTTTTGTTTTTCCTTTTTCCATTCTTCCTCCCTTCTTTGTATTTCTCTCCATAAATTCAAAATTGTTGCATGTACTATAAAATCAAGAGGATTATGAATGCTTGCCAATCTTTTGTTGATGATGGCTCCTCATATGGCACTATTTGCATAGGTTGTCCAGTTATCTCTGGCTGTAAGGGTGTTATTTCTTCTTCCTTTTGTTGCAGGGACTCTTGTTCTTGTTGTGACTACAAGAACTCTTGCTTTGGTTTTGATTGTTGTTGCCAGATTTCATGCTATAGGACCTCTTGCTCATGTTGCAAGAAGTCTTGATTTTCCTCCAATTCTTCTACAATGTTAGCAAGATTGGCCAGTGTTATATTTATTGCTCTCTTAAATGTGTCTTCTCCTTCTTCAACATTCTCCTGCTCCATTGGAGCTTCAGATTCCTCCTGCTCATGTGAGGTCTCACCAGGTTTAGGGCTTTCCTACAGAGGTGTACCAATCGCAGGCCCAGTTGGTCTTGATTTCCTGGGAGGCCTCTCACGTTTTCCTTTGGCTGCAGGATGAACAGTATCAACTTTCCTCTTCTTAGAACTTGGGACTTTTCTTTCTACAAGTTGTGTTTTAGCCTTCCCTTTTCTCATTTCTACCCCTCTCTATTGTGCCCTAGTTTTCATGAGGGTTTCAAGTGGAACTTCATCATTAGAATATGAGGAAGAAGAGCTTTCTTTTTTTTGAGTGCTCAATTTTGGAAGAACTAATTTCTATAGCTTCTTCTATTGTAGGAGGATTCATACCAGAGGTTGAAGCACTAGGAATGGATTCAACCGTGCTTAATCTTCTATTAGACCTATGGGATTGAGGTAAAGCCCTAGATTGCAAGTGCTCGGGTCTTATTTGATCAAATTTTATAAACTCTTCTCAAGTCATTCCAGATACATCATGCAAGGACCTTTCAACTAGCATTTTAATCAACCAATGGTGGGAAATAGAATTATCCCTACCTTTTTGGGTCTCGAAAGCCATGATTGAAATAAGATTATACAACATGTTGGGCACATTCATCCTCCTTTCGTGCCTCATACGATTTAAAAGCTTGAATTGCACAGAATGAAAATTTGACTGGTGACCCTCACAAGTGATGTATTTGATAACATACATAGCTATCTGCTTCCATGGCTCAGGGAGAGACATTCACATTGCACCTTGTTTATCTATGCTCAATGGAGGGTCGTTTGGCTCTATGAATTTGGCCCTAGCTGACCTGGCGTCTCTAGAAGCAAGGTAATTTTCACCATTAGCAGGTAACCCTGTAACCTCTGCAATTCTTTCCTCTATTGCCATAACTTCTAACCCTCTTACTGTGGCTTTTCCTTCTAAAAATGTCTGGGAAAAATCAAGGGCAATGCCTTCATCAAAATCATTTAACTTCAAAAAGTAATCTATCCATCCACAGTTTTGAAATTTGGCCAGACATTGTGCATCCTGTAGTAAAATATCATGCACCATGGGTTCATTTCGAATTAACCCACCTCCCATTGTCTACAATCAAACAAATGCTCTGCCACTTCTTTTCCTACAATTCCCCTTCTAAAAATCAAATGCACTTCCCTGCAGTGTCTGCTAAATCTCAGGGCCAACCTACTAAATTTCTAGTGCCAGCGTCGACTGAATTTCCTTTCTTTTTGCTTGTAACTCAAGATTACGATAGGGCAATAATGGAAAGAAAAGGAGTGATAAAGGGAAATTATGATAGGAATAAATGGCGGCTATAGCTATTGTCACTTCACACATGCAAATCATCCTT
This sequence comes from Sequoia sempervirens, assembly GCA_007258455.2. Classification (NCBI taxonomy): domain Eukaryota; kingdom Viridiplantae; phylum Streptophyta; class Pinopsida; order Cupressales; family Cupressaceae; genus Sequoia; species Sequoia sempervirens. The sequence continues at coordinate 104,915,356 of VDFB02000008.1, read as the reverse complement.
CCTTGGATTTCAAATTGGCTCATTTTTAAATTTTTGACACAGCCTAATATGATTTGACACATGGACAATAAAATATTTGCATCTTTTTCGTTCCCCTCCCCCCAACCTAAATTTGGACATGTGTCCACACATGCAAGATGGGAGTGGTGATACGACAGGGAATGATGGCATTTTATGCAAACGTCTATACTAATGTACAGTGATTAAATGAATGTACTTAAAAGATGATTAAAGATAGCAATTAATGTGCATGTACCTGAGTGTGTGGAAGATTTTCCACAAAGATCGCAGATAAAGTAATGCTCACCTTGTTGAAAAATGAATTGAGCAATAAATGAAGATGAGATGGAATGAGGTGATGGACTGAAGTGAGGTGGAAGAGAGAGAAAGGTGGTGATGGATGGGTGGATGGGAGGATGACGAAGAAATGGACTTCCACATAAGTGAAAGTATTTATTATGGAAAGTACGTACCTCAATTAGGCTAAAGGAGGGACACTAGGTCCACAGCCTTCAGCTACAGGAAGCTCTAAGTGTTGGGTGAATTGTTGCAGGAACTCTTCTTTAAAAGTTGGCTTGTGGTATAATCTGAGGCGATGACCATTGACAAGTAATTTGAACCTGACAGGGTCAATGGTGGTGAGCTGAACAACTCCATTAGGAAAGACCTCAACAACTTCGTACGATCCTAGCCACCTTGTCTACAATTTTCCTGCATTGTCCTGGTATCTTGAATCATAGAGCAAGGCCCAATCTCCTAGTTTGAACTTCTTGTCCTTAATAAATTTGTCATGCCACTTGATTCTATGATTCTGCACTACTTCTATATGCTACAAGGTTGCTCTTCTTATCTCATCCAAAGCATTTAGCTGCATGATTTGTTCTCTCTGTGCTTCATAAATATCCATCCCTAAATTTACTGTAGTCTTAAGAGTCTTATGTTCAAATTTGACTGGCATCATAGCTATCTTTCCATATAGCAACTCAAATGGGGTGAATCTTGTAGTTGTTTTTCATGTTGTCCTATAGGCCCAAACAACTTCTGGTAATCTATTTGCCCAATCCTTTCTATGAACAACTACTGTTTTAGTAAAAACGGCTTAAATTTCTTTGTTGGTCACCTCAACCTGGCCATTAGCCTGGGGGTGATAAGGAGTAGACTTTGTGTTCCTTATATTGTACTCATTCACTAGTGTTGCAACAAGAGTTGATGTGAATTGTGGCCCGTGATCAGTCACTATTTCTCTTGGGACTCCATATCTTATGAAAATATCCTCATAAAGAAACTCTGCAACCTTGTTATCTCTTGCATGTTTCATGGCCTTAACTTCTACCCATTTAGTTACATAATTAGTGCATACCAATATATAAGACTTACCATTTGATGGAGGGTCAATTGGTCCCACAAAATCCAATCCCCACTTATCGAAGGGAGTGATTACTATCTGAGGGAAAAGTGGCATCTCATCAGATATGGTTGGTCTGCCCATTCTTTGACATCTATCACATTTTCTAGTATATTTTCCTATATCCTTATGGAGTGTTGGCTAGTAATATCTTGTGTTTGAAATATTCATTGCTGTCCTCTTTGCCGCAAAGTGTCCTCCACATGGTTCGTTGTGACATGCATGCAAAATGTCATATGTCTCATCTTCTCTCACACATCTTCTCATGGCATGGTCAGGTCTAGTATAAAACAAACTTATGGAAATCCAAGAGAAAGGAAAAGATTTTTCAATGAGTGTCCTTTTCTCTTTTGGAGAGAAGTGAGAAGGAATTCTACCTGTAACCAAGTAATTGGCTATGTCAGCATACCAACAACAACATTAGCCTTCCCTGACTTATCTACAATGGTTATATCAAACTCCTACATCAACAATAACCATCTTGCCAATCTACTTGTGATCAAAGGTTTATTCATGAGATACCTAATGGATGCATGATTAGTGTGTACAAATATTTGGTAGCTCGTTATGTAATGTTTGAATGTGTTCAATGCATAAATTAATGCCAGCATCTCTTTCTCTATCATTGTATAATTGAATTTAGCTCCTTGCAATTTTTTGTTGACAAAGTAAATAGCATTTTCAACAGCTCCCTCTTTTTGTTCTAAGACTACTCATATGGCATAGTCTGATGCATTAGTGTGGATGTGGAAGGGAAGCTCCCAATTTGGTCCTTTGAGTACAGGAGCATGAGTCAAAGTTTCCTTCAAGTCAGAAAATGCCTTATCACAAGCTTCAGTCCACTGAAATTCAACATCTTTAGTGAGAGGAGTATACAATGGTGTTGCTACCTTGTTGAAATCTTTGATGAATCGCCTATAATATCTTGCATGACCCAAGAAACTCCTAACATCCTTCTATTTTACAGGTGTAGGCAGATTTGTGATTACCTCAATTTTTCCAGGGTCTACTTGAATTCCTTTGTGGGAGATGTAGTGGCCAAGAACTACACCTTCTTGCATCACCATGAAACACTTTTCACTATTCAAGGACAAATTTTGATCCTCACATCTTTGTAGAACTCTCTTGAGATTCTCCAATGCTTGATTAAAATCAGCACCATAAGTGGTGAAGTCGTCCATATAAATCTCCATGCAATCATGAGAAATGTCTGAGAAGATGTTAATGACTGCTGTCTGGAAAGTTGCAGGTGCATTGCACAAGCCAAATGGGAGCACCAAATAGGCATAGGTCCCCCATGGACAGGTAAATATGGTCTTCTCCTGGTCTTTTGGTGTAATTTGGATTTTGTTGTACCGTTGAATCCATCTAGAAAAGAGAAATATTGATTTTCTGCAAGTGTGTCCAAAACTTGATCAATGAAGGGTAAAGGAAAGTGATCCTTCTTGGTGGCAGCATTAAGTTCTCTATAATCAATGCAAACTGGCCATTTCCCTCCTTTCTTGGGCACAATACTAATGGATATACCCACTGACTATCTGAGATGGGGCATATGAATCCCGCATCTAGTAATTTCTACAATTCTCTTTTCACAATCTCTCTTAGTGTAGGGTTGATTCTTCTTTGTGGTTGTCTTACTGGAGTGCAATCATCTCTGATATAAATTTTGTGTGTACAAAGTTTAGGATTCAAACCCTTCATATCATGATAATCCCATGCAAATGCATGTTGATGGGCCCTTAATAGGTTTGCTAATAACAGTTGTTGGTCTTCATTTAATTTACTATTGACATTCAAGTATTTTCCTTGACAATTGGATTTGTGTAGTTAATTCTATCATGGTTGCTTCATTAATACATGGTACCTTTAGTTCACACGGCAGCAATGTATGGAACATACCTCTTACTATAGGAAGAATGTGTGCAAGAACAGTTGCTATAGGAAGAGTGGCTGCAGGAAAAACGTCTGCAGGAACAGTGGCTGTAGAAAGAGCAGGCAGAAGTGTCCTGACCGAAGTAGAAGATGATGCTTCCTCCACTTCATAATGGTTTTGAATGAGATTAGCCAACACTTTATCCTCATCTTGGAGCTACATGAAAGAGCTTTTTCCTAGCATCATAAGTTGTGCCATAGAATTAACTTCCTCAGCCTCTTCACCAACTTGTGGCCATACAAAATCTTCTTCAACATGAGATGGTTAAGCAGGTGGATAGAGAAAAAACTTTTTAGTACTCCCTCCATCAGAAATGGTCATATCACCAGAATGACATCCAATGTATGCATCTGCAATTTCCAACCGAGGCCTTCCAAGAATGATGGGATACCCGCCTAGTGTAGCCTTAGGAGAAAGAATCATAAAGTCTAGTGGATATTCTCAAGAGTCTAGAACTACCACAAGATCCTCCACTACACCATTAGGCTTGATAGTAGAGCTATCAACAAGCTGCAGGACAATAGGAGTAGATCTCATACTTGCAATATTTAGTTGCTACAGGATGTCTTTGGTCATTACATTGATTATTGCCCCTAAATCAATTAGAGCATTCTTCACTTTGATCCTGTTTATGACAACTGCTACCACAGGATTGCCTGGGTCATTATATTTGGGAATAGACACTTTTCCTAGCATGATATCAGCTAGCTAGCCCACCACATGAACTGTAGTTGGGTCTTTCTTCTTCCTACCTGGCTTTTTAAGACAAGCTTCCTTGATAGCCTTGTCATAGATTGGAATCCTTTATGGCCTTAAATAGGGGTATCTGAACACATATATGTTTTAGTTGATCCAGGATATCAAAAGTGGTATCCTCTTTTTCTTCTTTCTTCTTGGCAACTTCCAATCTCTGAGGAAATGGTGGTTCTTGCTCAGTTTGTTTGACTTGGACTGGTTCAAGATTTTTAGGTGCATTTGGCTGAATGGGGCCATTCAGAGGCTCCTCCTCCTCTTCTATGGGAAACTCAGTGATGATGGGCTTGGAAGGGCTTGGTAGAGTGGTTCTTGAAAGTAGATGGATATCACTTACACTCACAGCATATGCAGGGAATTGATTTGAATTAGCAGAGTATGCAGGCTGCTACTGTGGTTTGTTATTAGGATTGGGTGTGGGTGAGCTAGTAGCTAAGTTGATTTAGGTGCATTTGAGCTTCGATTAGCATGTGGAGGCATTAGAGTAGGTTGTTGGGACTGAGAAGGTGGCTGCATGTAATTGGTTGTCTGAGTAGGCCACTGTTGTCCTCCTCTCCATTGATTTGTTTGCTACCAATTTCCTGGAGGTGGTTGCCAGTTTCCTTGGAATTGCTGCCAATTCCCCTGAGGTTTCTACCACTGAGGTGGAGAACTCTGATGACTAGGCCAAGCATTTGGAGGGTTACTCCAAGGCTGTGGTGGATATCCTCCATAACTAGGTGGATATTGGGGCTGCCATTGGTTACCAGATGAATAAGAGTTAAAATATGGCCCAGCATAGGATAGTGGATCTGGTGGCATACCTTGTCTTAGAGCCCAAGGCTTTCTTTGTACAACATAGTAGGCTTGGTCTTCTTCAATCTGAATTGGCTTGAACTCAGGTGAAATTTGCTTGCTTTCTAGGTTAGCTACCATCTTACATCTGCAGTCCTTCTTTTGTCTGCAGTGGGGACAATACTCTGTCAACACCATCTTTGCCTCCTCTTGCTTCTTCTTGGCTTGAAGTGTATCTAACTAAGTAGCTAGATTGTTGATAATTTCTTGCTTGAATTATACCAGCAAATGAGTGATCTCTAATTTTCTTGATATCCTCCCAAGGAACTTGGGAGATATCTTCTCCTTCCATGAGGTCCAAGGCATTAGTGAAGCTTCCACTGATTCCTCTTAGGAAAAGAAACTTTGGTGAATCCTCATTAAGTGCATGGTGTGGAGATTTTTGTAGGCCAAACATAAATCTTGCAATGTAGTCTTCCAGGCTCTCATCTTCCTTTCGTTGCATCCTGAAAATGTCACCTCCTCTCATGTCACTACCCCTGTAGTATTCCTTGTATTTCTCAAGGAACTTTGTCTTCATGTTTTCCCAAGTTTCCACATTATCTTTGCCTAGGATCATGAACCATCTTAATGCAGCTTCCTTCAGAGTGGTGGGAAATAATTTAAGCTGATGGGCATCAGTAGTATAATCATAACTTTTGCAGAGTATGTCAAACTCAAATAAGAAGGTATCAAGATCTTCTGTCACAAGTCCATAAAACTTGGGGAGTGCTGAGGCAGGAATTTTCTTGATGTTGTCAACTTCATTTTGATGGGCAATGGGAAAAGGAAAAGCTAGGAGGCTTAGGTCTGTTCCCATTTGGATCACCCATGCCTGCTTGATGTGGTTCCAAAGCAAGGGGGTTCTCAAGCTGATTTTGATCTTCAGAGGAGACTTCAGAACTAGTCAGATTAGGATATGCATCTGCAAAGGGGTGTGGATCTTCTTCTTCTTCTTCTTCTTCTGGTAAATTATAATATTCAACTAGCTAGAATGGATTAGGATTGTTAGGAAGGAATCTCCCATAAGCATCCCTTCTCCTTCCTCTATGCATGTGGTATTACTCGCTATCAGTCAACTCACATAAAGAATTAGTAATGAATAAAGGGGTCATTACTCCCTAAAGGAGGATATACTAAGAACAACTTCAAAAACACTACAACAAGAAACTAACAATGACTCCAAAAAAAACTTCCTAGCTTGACACCATCCCCGGAAACAATGCCAAAAATGTTGGCCTCCTACAATGATTTCATAACTAAGCCTTTACAGCCACGATTCAAATATTGGACATCTCACCTAAACAACTACTTTAATCATCATGAAGGTGCATTTAAATTGTCAACCCAGGGATGTGAAATTGAAATGGGCCAGCACAGTATGTGCACTAGGAACTCTTAAGTAGCCATTCCTAATCTACAGCTAAGAAACACACAATACTGGAAGTAAATTGCTTGAAAAGGAAATAAAGCAAATGTTGAACATCAACCAACAACTATGCTAAACTGAAATGCATAACAGGAATAAAAGATCTGAGCAACAAACAGGAAACTACTATGTCTGCTTTGGCTGTAGGAACAGACACAGAATGGACTTCTAGTGGTTGCAGGAACAGTCGATGCCAGATTTCCAACTAAGTACCAAACAACAAGTAATACTAAACTAACGCTAACTAATAAAATGGATTACTCACCAAGTGGGCCCCCTTGGATAAGTATCCTCTAAACTAACAAGAACTTAGATGCTCAAACTAAGAACTTTATTTCATTTACTATAAATCATTAATACAAAGAGTAATGTATCGAAACTGGAGTACAATATCAAATTATGCAACCTCTTCCTTATTCTCACTAATCAATTGACTAACTAGGAGGAAGGAGCATCATATTATTATTTATGCTAACAGCTAAACAAGGCAGTCAATTCCCCGACTAGGAGGACGCCAATTAGGGAAAACAGGGAAAGTGGAGTGATGGTGGTTACACATGCATGGAATCCAGTCAGACATGCAAGTTAGATGCAAACTCAGCACAACAGTAATGCCCGTGCATGCTCAATCATTAAAGTCCACTACAACAAGGCAGTTACGCTCGGCTGCATGGAGAATCTTCTGCCGCTGGTCTTCTTTGACTTGGAGCGATTCCTTTGTTGGACGTTATGGTGCATGCCTAGCTAGTGGTGTCTTCCTCAACTTAGCACATTAAATTTGCATGGCAAGTTCAGTATGCATAATAACTACACATTTATAGCCACCTTAAGAAACATTCAATAACCACATGCAAAATCAATATAGATAGTTCACATATTATGCCAAATATCATTAAAGCATTACAGAGTTAGGATAATATCAAATGTCAATGGTTTGAGGGAAACATTATGCCAATACCAACACTTAAGCATTTTAAAATCCATGACATCTATGAGAAAATAGACTATAGATTCTCCCCAAAACTAGACCAAAAACTAGGCTCATCAATATATACCTAAGAGAGGGAGAGGGGGTGGGAGGGATAGGATGGATAGACTTGAGAGAGAGGGAGGGAGAGAGGGGGTTGGACCTAAAGCCTAAGCCATAAACCATAAAGCCTAAACCCTAAACCCTAAACCATAAAGCCTAAACCAAAGAGAGAGAGATGCAGGAGGGAGAGTGTGTGTGAGAGAGAAACACAAAGGGAAGGAGGAAGGTTGGGAGATTAAGAGAGAGGGAGAGAGGGAGGGAGAGTGAGAGGGAATGAGGGAGGGAGAGGTAGAGATGGAGAGGTATAGAGAGAAGTATATAGGGAAGGAGAGATGGAGAGGGGGGAGGAGGGAGGCAGAGAGATAGAGAGAAGTAGAGAGGGGATGAGGGAGGGATAGAGGGAGAGAGAGGTGTGATAAAGAGAATAAGAGAGAGAGGAGGGAAGGAGGAAGGTGGAGAGATTGAGAGAGAGGAGGGAGGGTGAGAGATAGGAAAGAGGGATAGGTTAGATAGAGAGAAGTAGAGAGGGAAGGTGTTTGGGATGAAGGAAGATTGAGGGAGGAGGGAAGGAGAGAGAGAGGTAGAAAGGGATAGGTTAGATAGAGCGAAGTAGAGAGGGAAGGTGGGTGGGAGTAAGGAAGAGAGAGAGAGGGGGGGAGATAGAGAAAATTAGAGAGGGAAGGAGGAAAGGAGGGAGGGATGGAGGGGGAGAGAGAGGTTAGATAGATAGAAGTTGTAGATGTCTAATAATCTGCAAAATGTTTAAACTTTAACACACATTAGCATGTTAGTCATTTAAAACACAACAAATTAAATACCTCTATGAAATACTCCATCATGTTAAATATGTAACCAAAGAAACAATGAAACTAAACAAAAGCATATATGAAAACATGATGCAAACTCTATCTCATAGTGGATTGGTGCTACTTTGATATGGAAAGTAGCCCTTTCCCAACCCTTGATAAGCTTTCAAAATGTTGAGCAAGATGTACATGATGAAGACAAATGTGTGTATAGTGTAAATGCATAAAACTATGGATAGATTTCAAGTAGAGAAGGCCTTTATTTATAAGCTAGAGGTTTGAAGAATTGAAGAATAGGAAGAATGCGGGATTAAGAAAGGACCAATGAGATTGATACATTTGTCTCAATGCCAATGGGTAAGGATTGATCACACTTTGTATGTGTTTGTAAGAGGCACCAAATGCATGTTTGAGAGACATGAAATGCATGTGCTTGAATTGTTTTGGTGGGAGAAATTGTTTGAATGATAAAGTCAAATAAAGGGAGTCAAATAAGGAATATTCCCTATAATGTGCTTTTGAGAGGGAAAATGAGATAATTAGTTAATTAGAAAAATTTATTTTCATGTGCAAGTGGGTGGGTTAGTCTGGGGTTAAGTTTGACCGAGGTTGAGTCAAAAGCTAGAGAATGGGTAATGATGATTAAAGTTAATTAATTTAAAATTTAATTAACTTTGATTGGGTTAGTGAATTTGATTTAAATCATTTGATTTATTTAATCAAATAAGAGGATTTTGGGTATTAATTAAACAAATTGATTTATTTAATTAATAAGAAGATTTTGGAGATTTTAATTAAACAAATTGATTTATTTAATTAAACATGATTAGTGAATTAATCTAATAAATTACTTTATTTGATTAATAGAGGAAATTGAATTAGATGCATGATATTGATTAAGATTATTTGTATGTCTACATTTTGCCCCTCTTTGAAGCAATGTACATGCTGCATTAGTTCAAAGAATAACCTTGCTGAGATCAAAATTCAAAAAAAATTGATTTTTTTCAGATGCCCCAACGGAAAGAAGTACACTGGTACAGAAGTATAGTGGGAAGGAGAGAGTGTGAGAGAGGTCTAGAGTATAAGGGATAAAAAATGAGTGAGATAGAGAGAGAAGATGATACAACTTGCTGATTACTGAAATTTGACCTCCTGATTACTAAAATTTGACATGCTAATTATTGAAATTTGACTAAGTCTAAATTTTTTGAGATCTTCCAAAAACTATAATTTGCATTATAACTCCTAGAGATTTGAAACCACTCTCAAACATCCTAAAACTATATACATGAAATATAACTTGAAGTATAAGAAAGTAAATGTCCATATGTAAATGTCAACTTATACTTTAAATGTTTATTTCATGTATATAGTTTCCCTGAAGTTTAACAAGAAGAAAGAGACAAGAAAAAGAGAAGAAAAAAATTTCAATGTAGACCAAAACACGAGCAAATGTTTTTTTTATTTCAGAAAGTGCACATTTTTTGAACTCAAAATGCACATGTTTTTTGAAATTTAAACCATAACGCGAGTGTGTTTTACTATAGCGCGCTCATGTTTTCGCTATTTTGGGATGAAAAAGTAAATTGGCCACAAATTGGCTACCCATCTCCATGCTCCTGCCCTCATATGCAACCATCGAGTGGGCATGACAAAGCATGTATTGGGAGATTCAAAAACTAACAAAATAAAGTAAAATACCTTTAATTGTGAAGCTTACAAAATGCCAATTTTATGCAATTCAATCTAAATTTGAGTAATCCACTTAGACCAACAACACCCTCCTTTATAATCCAAAAATAGCCCAAGAAATCCTTTAATCAAGCCAATCCAATCATTTTCCATTTTTTAAGCAAAATGAGAGAGTAGAATGGAAACTCAAGCCCTTTTCCCCTTTTATACATTTTTCCATTTATATTTCCTTTTTCATTTTATTTATATTTTCTTATTTTTCCTTTTTCACCAAATAAAATTTATATTAACTTAAATGCTTAAATCATTTCCTTATTTTCACGAATGTAGACTGATTACATTTATCTTCTAAGCAATGACATATTTTAACTAATTAAATTAATTTGAATATAATTATCCCCTTTAGTTAACATGGAATTTCCCTTTTTTATTTCTCAATTTATTTATTCCCCAATGTATTAGACATCATTAGCACACAATGATTCATCCATCAACATATAATGAAAATACAAATAGGGAGTAAGCAATCACAACTGAATCACACAACTTTGAAATCACCACTAATTTGAAAATTTAGATTTACATAGGGTCTCAAAACATACATATCACACTCAATTCCAGTATGATAGGGGTTTAACAACACATCAAGCCCAATGTGAAATCTTTGATATAACCATCATTAGGGAAATAAACTAGACTTACATACTTAGGTGAGAAATAACCCTTTTCTTGCACACTTAAGTCACACATCAAGCATACTTGTACCATACATAATATGCAAAATAATGTACACTCACCCAATGGGGTATGATATCACGCAAATCATATAATCATCATATCTAAAATAACTCAATATCAATGAACATCATCCAAACATGGAAATGTGATAATCGATAATCATCCAAAATGCAAACACAATAATAATAACATCCATCTTTGAACATGTATGCATATGTGTACATGTATACACACACACATATATGTATATACATATACACATATGCATGTACATACATAAATATACATATACAGATGATACTCTCACGTTTAAATCTAACAGTGTTTATACTTTCTTACCTATATGCATATATATACATAAAGGTATGGTAAAGTATAAATATAGTTAGATATGAAAGAGTGAGTATCACATGCATCACACAATATATAATCAAAATTGAGATGTCATTACAAATCACTTTGAAAACACCTCAATATCAAAAGAATGAGGTACATAACAATAATAAAAAACAAAGCTAAATCCACAATCAAAAAAATAGCCAAGTACAAATGCCAGAGGCATTGCATCTATAGATTCACATATTAACCCTTTGTAAATATTTCCCCTTTTTGAAGAGAATTAGAATATTTGTCACAAAATTCTCATGCATTGAATGTCTATTTGATTTGTATTTATATTTTCCACTTGCATATTTTATGATCTCATCCATAACCAACTAATGCACAAGTCCATCCCCCAAACCACATGTGATTTAAACCATCCTTTGTTTTTACATTATTTGATCTAGGTTTACCAACGTCTTTGATATCTTATTAACACTAATAGGACAAAATCTCTAGGAATGTTCAAGTTTTGTTCAATTCTTCCCCTATTATTTTGTACAATATTGCTTGATCTTTTACATTTGTGGGCTTGTTGTTTCTTATGTACATGTTTATATTTTATAAGATGTCTCTTCCTTCCTGTAGAACCTTGTTTATTTTATTCTTTAAATGAATTTTTTATAAATTTGTTATTTTTTGAAAAGGTTTGTTATGGATCCATTGAAATCATAACAAATTCATGAATACATTTTACACATTGATGTAATATTGAGGGATCAACTTGATATTGTTCCATTCAAAGCCTACTAAGGACTATGTCAAACCTATCAAATGCCAGGATAATATGAAATAAATTGGTTCCTCCCTTTGGTATATTTAAAATTTAAGATAATGTATCCAATTATATCTTGTATTTGATCATTAGAACATTTTAGTGAAACTCCTGAATGAGCATATTATTCTCAATGTAAGTAAATATTGAATAGAAACTAATTTGTAAAAACATGGAATTTAGAACATAGTTCAACCATGATTCTATCAATGTTATTATATTATTGTAAGGGTTTTCATTGAGTGTGAAAACACAATGACTGTAGAAGAGTTGTATTAGATTGACCATTAACAAAACTAACACATGTTCCTCATGTAAATCTAACATTTGGAGATTTTAAACATCATTCTTGCTCAATTATTTCTATATATGTTGGTAAGTTTTCAGTTGCGGGAACAATTGAATCATTTCTCCTATCATTACAATCTTCAATAAGGGTCATACCCTCATTATTCAAACATTGCAATAATAAATTATCATATATGAAAAATTTAATATGCATTATCATAAAAATGTGGGGGTAGAGGGTGAGAGGTATTCAATGGTATAATGCATGAAAAAGTAATTAGATCAACCTCTAAAATTTTGTGATATAATATCAAGGGGATAGAGCAATTGAGTTAAAGTTATTTAACCTTGAGATTCAGTTGGAACAACATTGAACATCTTACAAGATTAATGTTAGGCTTTTGAAGAGTTTAATGAACAATTTAAGTAACATTTTTTAAGCAAGTCTAAGCCACATGGTTCTATAATAAAGAATAATTGGAACTCATAAAAATGAAGAATGATTATGGATTATTATACTAAGTTAAAATATCCTTATTTAGAATTTGTAATTTTTCTTGAGTATATTAGTCTTATTTAGATATCTAATTAATTCTAAAAAAACATCATAGATGGGGAAAATTGAAAGAAGCCATGGTAATGAGAGAGTTTGACTTATGATTTTGCTAGATCTCTAGGATACTAAGATGGCTTGAAGATAAAAAAGAAAAAGACAAATAAAATTAGACAAGGATAGAATTAGAAGTGGACAAATCATTAAATGATATGTAGGGCTAAACTCTAGGAAATGATGCAATAAGAATCGAAAGATGAATCGATGAATGTAAAATAAATATTAGATTTAAAAATAAAAATTTGAAGGAAACCCCAGGGTAAAGTGTTGGTGTAAATAGGTACATTTCCCATCTAGTTAGTTAGTGGGGTCCTATTTACATATTAAGTCCACTTAGGTCTTAGGCATATTTAATGTTTATATAAGATTTTATCTTTTAGATTTTATTAAATATTAGTCCTAGGGTCATTTAATGTTGGCTCGTGTCATTTAATTATGACAGTAATTTAATGTTGGTACTACATCACACCTTGTCTATATAAGTGTAATGGCACAAATTTGAACCCTAGGCAAATTCCCCATTTATTTTACATTTGTTTTAGAAACTATAAGTTAGATGATTAAAAACCTGTTGTCGTTAGCTTATTCCTTCCACGTGGCCTTGAATTTTTATGTTGATGAAGGAATTTTTTTGAGGATGTGTGACGCACCACAGTAACGTCCTAACAAGATTCCTACCCCTGGAATTTGCAAAACTGTTATGTTTCTGGTTGGTTGCAAAACTAACATCTTTTGTCCTTTCTTGACCGATGAAAATTGACCTATTACCTCCATTTTCAAGCATTCAAACTCACACTCTCTCACTTATTTACTCTTGGATGCAATTCTCTCATTATCTCATTCACTCTTGCAAATTCTTGCTCATTCTTTCACTCTATCACTCTCCTAAGCTCGTTCTTGCTCTCTACTTAGGTTCTACAGCGTTCTTGTTGCAACTCCACCATCTTTACAGGTTGATGAAGCTCCATTCTCTCGGTGTGGTGTCATGTTTTCCTCTTGGCCTTAAGTGCTAGTAGGAGGAAAGGTGATATTTCTCTTGTTATTTTATTTGCATTATTGTGTCTTATAGAGTAGCATCCAGGTTTTCTTTGCACTCTATTTGATAGTGTACTTTTAATTATCTCTTTATCAATTTGTCTATCTCATTGCATATCTAGTTGTCTGTGGAGGTGGGAAAACCAAAGCAGGGGTCTGATTGAGGTAGACCTTGAAACACAACTCAACATTTTTCCCGTTTTCGTGTCTCCAGGTGTTGGTTCGTCTGTTTGGAGTTAGATTTGAAGAATCAAAGTGTGGGTGGAGTGGTATCTTTTCCTTATCTCTCTTTGTCATTTCTGCATTAGAGTAGTTTCTAGTATTCTTCTTGTTGTACTTTCTATTTCCTGCATTTCTTTTGTCAAACTATAAAATTGTGTTAGTTGTGTGGTTAGTAGGCCCTTTGTGTTTTTTGTTTGTTTACCAATCCCCTATCCATATAGGACACTAGTGCACCACATTAGAGTCTGGTTCTCATGTTGTCATCCTCAGATAGTGAGTTTTTTGGTTTACCGTCTGAAACCTTTAAGGTCGACTCACCCAGTTTTGTATACACCTATTTTTAGCAAAAGGGAAATAGTGTGTTGTTTGCCCTTCCTTCTCAACCTCTCTCTCAACTCGTCAAACAAACCTAAGGTCATTTAGGGTAGTTTGTTCCCTTAGGATCTCCCATGACCTAGAGCCTTAGGGTGACGAATCACCCTTCTCTACATTTTTGGTGAACCCGACGTGAACCCCTTATTTTTGTTTCTTGGTATTGGAGAATCTTTCTCTCATGTCCTAAGTGCATTGTTTATTTGCGTTGTGAAGTATGTAGCTTTGTGACCCAGACTACAACCCCTAGATACATAGATAAAAGGACTCTTGGATATTTGAAAATGAAATCTAGGTAGGTCACTGTCTGTTAGTACAATCTTCTACATCATCATAATTAGTTCCATTTGAGTACATGAACATGGTTTCGTTCATGTGTATCCCTCCCCCCGAAAATACGAGTGCTACACCTGCCATAACATTTACCTCACATGATGAGCCTCTCAATAAAGAGCTCTCCCCTTTATACATCCTCACTCGAATCAATGGGAATGTTGTAATTGGCATCTTAGTTGATCTGACAAGTCAGGTCAATGTGATAACAGAGGAGACTTTGTTTATAAATGGCTTACATAGGGAGTAGTACGAAGAGTTAGATACCACCCTCTGTATGCGTGATGGATTTTTTATTGCCCCTTTGGGCTCTATCTCTCTTTCAATCTTGGTTGGGTCTAAGACTGTTGATGCTTCATTCATTATCATTTCAGAGTCTGACCTATTCCAAGTTAGGTTGGGTATCCCTTGGCTTACCTTTGTGAATGGTGTCACCTTCGTGGTTCATAAATGTATGAAATTCCCTCATGAAGGTTTTATGCATGTAGTGCACAACACCGATTATAAACCACTGGTGTCGCGTAGGGGTTTCACATTGGATCACTTTTGGTCTACCCCGGTCAAACCTCTCCCCCTAGGGGAGATTTATTGTATAAGGATTATATTAAGTATAAGACTGGGGGCTTAGCACCGAAGGCTAGTTATCCAGTGTCCCCCTATATAGTCTCTATGAAGGCTTCCATGATTGTGCAACAACAAGTTGCTCCTTCTACCCAACAAAAGGGGAAGGTGAAGCTTGCTCACACTCAAGGGCCTTCTCCTTATGCATCATCTACTCTCGCTTTTGCTTCTCACCCTACTGTGACACCTTCTGCTCCTACTCCCATGCCTCACATGGGAAGTTTGATGGTTCCCGCATGGAGAAAATCAAAGAGGTAGGTCTTTGAGCTTCAAGTTTTTCCCATAGTTCTTAGGCTTGTTGCCTATGCCAAGGGGGAAGGTCTTCGTGGGGTTGCTCCTATGTCTCTGCAACCTCCTACTGCTTCTCTACCTACCCCTAAGGTAGAGAATAGGAAGAGGGTCACTGCTAAGGCATCAGTTCTTGTCTCTCTTCTCACGGTTGCTTCTACCCCTGTGCCTCCTCCTCCCACTCCTACCTAGGAGCCTACCCTTCCATCAGCCACAGTTGCAAAGGATACTCCTGTGGTTGAGCAGCAGCCTCTGACCTCTTCTCAAGCTACATCTTCTAGTGCCCGTAGTTGATGCAATGGGCTTGCGCATGAGTGCAAGCATAGGTGAAAGGCTCTCGCCACTAAACATGCAACCTCACAAAAGATAGAGGGGGAGCTAGTGGCCCCCATTTATGTATCTTCTTTTTCTATTTTTTCTTCTTCTATTGTGCCTACTTCAGTTCCAATTACCTTTGTTCTACTTTCGGCTCCCCCAGTAGGCTCTGATGACCCTCACCCCAAAAGGGTGCAAGTTTTCATCACTCCCTCCACGAAGCCCCCTCTTTTAATGTCCCTCTTGGACATTCCTCCCTTTTCTCAGCCCATAGATATGTTGAACACTACAGTGATATCTGTTACGGATTTTTCCTCTTCCTCCTCGCCTTTCACTTCTTCTGTGGGGATTCTACATCCTCCACCTAAGCACAAGTTGGAGGATGTCCTTACTGCAAGTGGAGGATAGAAAGGGTCACCTTCAGAAGTGAGTTCTATCTTGGCTTGCACCATCCTTGTGACGAAGGCAACCCCTGTGTCCCCTGAGTTTGTCATATCCCCTCTTGATGAGGATGGCAATGGATCTCGGGCGCCTCCTTCTTCTCCCACTCGATTAACACATTGCACTCCAATGAAGTGCATGTTTACTTTGATGGATGATATCTCAACTTTGTCCTCTATATTTGCAATATCTATGACTTTTTCCTCACATGAGCTTGGTGAAGAAGACCTTGGGGGCCCTTCTTCCTTAGCCTTTGTCGCAGGTGAGTAAGAGGGTACTTCCCTCGCTATCATGCCCTTGTAGGCCCATCCACCCTCTCCCTATAATGATCTAGATTAGGAGCAAGATGACTTGTTGGTTGATGAGGAGTAGGGTGGTACCTCTTCTTTATCTATAGATTAGATTATTTGTGTGTTTATGTTCTCTCGTGCTTGTCTTCTTGTGTTTGTGATCCTTCCTGAAGGACCCTTGCTACCCTTGTAGGTGCTTGGATATAGGCACATTTTTTTTTTCGTGAACTTTTATGTGTATCATCACTCTTATATATGTTGTGAATTTGATTTTCATTATTGTGATGATGCAAAGCGTCGGGGGAATTTAGGCCCTCTTCCATGTTGACCCAATTTTTATTTTGTCTTCATGTGCTCTTCTTCATGATCTAAGTACTTTAGAGATTGATGATCGTTCGTCATACAACATATTATATTTGTTTGTATCTATGAACAAATCTGACCCTGAACTCTTGGATCCTCCTGTCTCTCTTGATTTCTTCATCTCTATCTAGTTTTTGATGTTGTGGCTCTTATGTGTTGTCCCTCATGTGTTGTGTGACAACATACCATGAAATACATTTCTCCATGTGTTGTGTGACACAACATCTCTACCTCTCCTTTCTCTCCTTAGGATGTCACGTGCTCCTTTGTGTAGCACACACTGTCCTAAGGGGGGCTACCATGATGTTCTAATTTTCAATTTCAATTCGATGAATTCTTTTGAAAAGGATTACTTGGTGTTAAATTTTCTTTACAATTAATTCCTTGATGAAAGAATCCCTTATTGAAACCCGCCATTTTCAAAAATGTCACGTTCTCTCAAGACTTCTGGATGAAATTTTATTTTGAAAAGGACCTCATATGTGAAAGGATTTGAAAACTTGCCTTTGAAAAAGGAGCAGTTTTTCTAAAATGAAAGAGTTTGAAAACTTTCTTTTAAAAAGGAGCATTCTTTCCAATGGATTCCTTAATGAAAGGATCTTTCAAAAGGATTCCTTGATGAAAGAATAACTTGTGGAAAATGTGGTGTCTTTCGATCAGAGCGTTCCTTTAAATGGACCCCTTGGAGTCTTGAAGGGTTTCCTGCTGAAGGAGCCCCCTTTGAAAACTTCTTCAATTGAACCCTCTAGTGTTTTGCAAAAAAATGTGTGTCTTTTATCTGATATTCGATGTCACTGTGTATTGGTGTCAAACATCGTATATGGGTATGTGCAAGATCATGGGGGTCCAAAAGGTGGCGTGAAAAAAAGGCATTTTTAACACGTCCAAAAACATGAAATTCACGTCTTTGACTTTTTGCAGGCCCAAGTACAATATTCGTTTTGGTTTGGTAATACCAAACCAAAACATATATCCATTACAAAATGGATATCTGTTTCAAAACGGATATCCGTTACAAAATGATATCTATTTCAAAATAGATATCCGTTACAAATGGATATCTGTTTCAAAACAGATATCCGATATGAAATGGATATTCGTTTTGTCTAAGGCAGTCTTTATAATTGTGACAGGTTCGGCCCAACCAATTATTATATTTTATGTAATGAATATATGTTCTTTGTGTTATAATTTTTAAAAAAACCCGAGAGGTCATATTATATAATATTATATTATATTATATTATATAATATAATATCAATATAATATAATATGATATTATATTATATTATAATATAATATATGTATTATTATATATTATAATATAATACATATATTATATTATAATATAATATAATATAATATTTTATTTATTTATTTTTTATTCAAGGGGTAAACGCTTTTGATCGGAGCTATGAACTGGATACAACCATTCAACAATACCACCCCAATGGGGTTTGAACCTTGGTGGCAAGAACAACAATGCCACCTATAAACCATCACACCATGCCAATACTGACATAATATTATATTATATTATATTGATATTATATTATATTATATTGATATTATATTATATTATATTATATACTATATATATTATATTATAAATAATATAATATATATAGTATATAATAATATGTATTATATTATTTATAATATATGTATTATATTATTTATAATATATGTATTATATTAAAATTAATATAATATATATTATATTAACTATTAAATATTTCAAAAAAAACACGCACAGTTAAATATGGTTGGGTCCAGACCCGACCATTTTATTAAAAAGTCTGTAAATCACAAAACAGATATCTATTATATCTATTATAAACGGATATTCGTTCTTTGTGTTATAATTAAAAAAAACTTGAGAGGTCATATTATATAATATTATATTATATTATATTATAATATAATATATGTATTTATAATATATAATAATACATATATTATATTATAATATAATATAATATCATAAATCACAAAACAGATATCTATTATAAACGAATATTCATTCTTTGTGTTATAATTAAAAAAAAACTCGAGAGGTCATATTATATAATATAATATAATATCAATATAATATATATATTATATTATAATATAATATATGTATTATATATATATTATAAATACATATATTATATTATAATATAATATATTATATTATATTATAATATAATATATGTATTATTATATATTATAAATACATATATTATATTATAATATAATATAATATTATATCTAATATAATATTATATTATAATCTAATATAATATTATATTGAAAAAAACAAAGCCCAAAAGTTTGAGGAAGAGAATGATGTCGAAATCGATCGATGGCAAGGGCGTCTGCAACTTCGGGCCAAGCTAGGGCACCCGAGCCCTAGCCCGTGTTTGCTTCCTATTTGCTCTGTGCGCTGAAGGGTGGGTTCTTGGTGGCATTTGGGGGCGGTGTTGGCAATCTTCCTGTTTTTCCTTCCCGCGGTGGCAGCTTCCTATTCTTCTCTGGTGTTTCCTTCTTGCGCAGGGGTCTCTCTTCCCTGTCTCCAGTGGTCTCGCGTGCGGGGCTGCAGCGGTGGTGTGGGCTCGGGCCTGCAGTGGGTGGAGGTTTTGCGTTGGAGGGTTGTAGGGGTCCCGTGTGCTGGGTTGCCCCATTCTTTGAGCTGTGTAGGTGTTCCTTTCAAGGGTGGGGTTTAGCTTTTATGCTGCCCTTCTCTTGTCTTGTGTGGAGTGCGATTGGTGAGTGGGGTTGTTGTCCCCACTCCCAGCCGTGGAGCTTTGGGTTGTGTGCCCGTCTTGGGCCCTTCCTTTTCATGGCTCTTGGTGAATCATCGGGGGTTTTTCCCTCAATGGATTATCGCTCGACAATTGGTGCCAAGTCGTCTTCTCAAGATGCGAATATTTTTTAAAATAACTTATTTTCTCCTGATTCAGGAGCTAGTAGAATGGGACCGTCTGGTGGGTCACGCATTACGAAGATCAATGGGTGCCTAGAATGCTGTAAAGAGAGGCTGAAGTTGGTTATCCCACTGGAGATGATTACGGAAGACATTGATTATTACTCGGGTCACTCTTTACTGTGCAAGTTTATGGGGATGTGTATCTCGTTCCAATTCCTAGAGTCATGGGCCCAACGGACCTGGATGCCAGAGGGCGAGATGGAGCTCATGTTGTTGGCAAATAACTATTTCATGGTAACTTTTAACTGCATGGCGGATCGTATTAGGGTCTTTGAAGGAGGCCCTTATTTTTATAACCAGATTGGGTTATTTATTAAACCTTGGCATGCGGGGTTTGATCCTTCTGAGGAGATTCCAACTCGCGTTCTGGTGTGGGTTCAGCTCCCTCATTTTCCTGTGGAGTGCTAGTGGGATGATGTTCTGTACCTGTTGGCCTCAATGCTTGGTAAGCCGGTTGGCTCTGCGCAACCGACTCAGGTTAAAAAGGTGATGAATTTTGCCCGTATTTGTGTTGAAACTGATTTAAGTAAGCCATTACCAGATTATGTGGATATGTGTGCGGGTCCTTATTCGCGGTTGCAGCAACTAGATTATGAGACTCTTCCTTTTCACTGTCATCTTTGTCATGAATATGGTCACCTGTTTCGATGATTTCCAAGGGCAAGGCCTTCAGAACCCCAGTCTTCTCAGCTCCCTCGTAACCTCCCCAGGGTTGACAAGGGGAAGGATCCCATTCCGGGTGAAGTGGTTGGTGCTGATGGTTTTGTTCCTGTCAAGGCTCGTCACAGGAACTGGGCTCAGAAGAGGACCTTGATGGAAAGACAGGATGAAGA
The DNA here is from genome assembly GCA_007258455.2 of Sequoia sempervirens. Classification (NCBI taxonomy): domain Eukaryota; kingdom Viridiplantae; phylum Streptophyta; class Pinopsida; order Cupressales; family Cupressaceae; genus Sequoia; species Sequoia sempervirens. The sequence goes on along the minus strand of VDFB02000008.1, from coordinate 104,894,613 downwards.
CACCTTCAATAGATTTGAGATTTTAGATGATCTCAGCCAACAGGAAATGAACCCGAGCTTGGTGAATCTGAATCAGGAGGTGGTGGTTTCTGAGCAGGAGGGTCTTTTGTCTGAAGCTACTCAGGTTATATAGGATGCAGGTGCTTTGCAAATGGAAACTGACCTTCAGATGGAGGTTAGATTGGAGTCGGTTCCTTCGACTGTAGGGAAGAAGGGTGTGGGGGATGGTTCTTCTCTGGTGGGGAAAGCAGGTTTTGAATTGATTAAGAATAGCAAGTCTCCTTCTCAGTTGGGTCTCCTTCAAAAGGACCCAAAAAAAGGGGTGGGGGAGAAATCCTCCAAGCTTGGTAGAAAAAAGGATTTGGAAAGGATTAAATTAACTGGGGAGACTTTGGTGGAGTCAGGGTCCGTTAAGACCCTGGATTCTCATTTCTCTTGTCCCTTGAAATTATTGTTTTGTCTTGGAATGTAAGGGGCTTGAACAGTGGCCCTAGACAAAAAGTTGTTCACGCTTTGATTAGGAGTCATTCTCTTGATATTCTTTTCCTTCAAGAGACTAAGTTATCAGTTGAGTGTATGTTGGGGTTGATGCCTAAGCTTTGGGGAAGTGGCGAGTGCCAATGCATTGGGGCTCTTAGATCAGCTGGAGGAGTGGCTTGTCTTTGGAACCCTCGCAAGATTCACCCTCTTTGGTGGATGTCTTTTAAGTCTTCATTATCTATGAGTGTCTCTTGTTTTGAGACTAGGGAGTCTATACTCTTCTCTAACATCTATGCGCCTGTTGAAATTCAGGGTAAGCAGCTTTTGTGGTCCCATATCAAGTTTGTTCGTGGCATGGTGCCTTACCTTTCGTGGATTGTGGCTGGAGATTTTAATGCCATTTTTGAGCTCTTTGAGAAGCGGGGTGGTATTGCCAGATTGGAGGCTTCTGCACTGCTTCTGCAGGACAATATTGCGGCTTTAAATCTTGTTGACATCAAGCCCATCAACGGTCAGTTTACTTGGAACAATCAAAGGGTTGGGGAGAGCTGCATTGCAGAGCGTCTCGATCATTTTTTGGTTTCCTATTTCTGGGTTGGTGGTCGGTGGTCCACTAGCTCTGAAATTCTAGATTGGAGGGGCTTAGATCATTGGCCTATCAAACTTTCCATTTCTTCTGCTCGAGTGCCCCGGTCTCCTTCTTTCAAGTTTCAGCTTATGTGGTTGCGTGACTCCTCTCTACATGGCCATGTCGCTGATTGGTGGAGGTATGGTAGACCTGCTTATGGTACGACAATGTATACTTTTGCTAAGTTATTGCAATTTGTGAAGTACCAGCTTAAATGTTGGAACCATTGGTGCTTTGGAAACATTTTTCATGAGAAGAGTGTTGCTCAGGCTGAGTTGGATAGTATTACGAGGGTGATCAGGGAGGATGGGGTAACTGAAGATTTGCTTCGGGAGGAGGCTAGGGCTTTGAAGGCGCTGGAGGAGTGTGAGTTGCGGGAGGAAGTTTTTTGGAAACAAAAGGCTTGAATCGAGTGGCTGCAGGAGGGTGATAAGAATACTGCTTTCTTCTTAAATTCGGTGAAAGCCAGGAGACATGGCAATTCTATCTCGGTTCTGGTGAATGACAGGGGGGAGAATCTTTCCTCTTTTTCAGGAAATCTTGAGTGAGGCTGTGCAATTTTTTGCTTCTTTATTCAGGGAAGACTGACTGGGGGGGTCGCCTGAGGAAGCCCAGGTTCTTTCCTGTATTCCATATGTGGTTTCTAAGGAGATGCAGGTGCATCTTATGGGAGACATTTCTTTGGAAGAGTTGGAGGGGATCGTGTTCCAGATGAAGAAGGGGAAAGCCCCTGGCCCTGATGGCTTCCCCATTGAATTTTTTCAGGAATTTTGGGATATCATCAAGATGGACTTATTGGCCGTTGTTCAAGACTCTCAGAAAAATAAGTAGATGTTGCGTGCTCTGAACTCTACTTTCCTTGCTCTCATCCCCAAGTGTGAGGGGGCGGATAAGTTAACTCAATTTCGCCCTATTTCCTTGTGCAATGTGATTTATAAAATTATATCTAAATTGATTGTTGACAGGCTGAAAAAGTGGCTTATTGTGCTTATCTCTGAGGAGCAAAGTGGTTTTGTGGCGGGAAGGCAAATTCTGGATGGGGTGGTTATTGCAACTGAGACCATTCACTCTATGGCTATTTCCAAGGATAAGGCGATGTTCATCAAGCTGGATATGGCTAAGGCTTATGATAGAGTTCGGTGGTCCTTCCTTCGGAAGGTGCTTGGTGCCTTTGGGTTTGGGGAAGACTGGATTCAATGGGTTATGAGTTGTGTTACCTCGACCTCATTCTCTGTTCTTATCAATGGTGAGCATTCTGAGCTCTTCGGTGCCTCTCGCAGTTTGCATCAAGGAGACCCCCTCTCGCCTTATTTATTTCTTCTCCTTGCTGAAGGTCTTGAACACTTGTTGAAAAGGAATGTGGAGTTGGGTTTCATTCAGGGATGGAGGTGGGGAGGGGATTTGCCTCCACAGTCTCATTTACAGTTTGCGAACGACACTGCTCTTATGGGATTGGCTAATATTAGAGAAGCTTCAAATCTGTACAGGGTGTTGGATGTTTATCTTGTTGCTTCGGGACAGCTGATTAATGAGGATAAGTCCTCCATATTCTTCTTCAACACTTCGGAGCCCATTCAGAGGCGGATTGCACATATCTTAAGATTTCAGATTGGTGCTCTCCCTTTGACCTACCTTGGTATTCCTATTTCGGTAGGAAGGCTGCCCAGGGGTTCGTGGCAAAATTTTCTTGATAAATTTCACGTGAGAGTGAATCATTGGATGCACAGGTGGCTATCTTTTGTTGGTCGTGTTTAGTTACTCAAGTCTGTGGTGCAGGCTCTCCCCATTTATCGCTACATGATCCAGGTGGCTCCTATGGGTTTTGTTAAGGAATTAGACTCATTAGCAAGACAGTTTTTGTGGGCTGGTAGTTTGATATCCTCTAAATGGAGTCTTGTCAGATGGGATGTTGTTTATAGCCCGAAGCAGATGGGTGGTCTTGGATTAAGGCAGTTTGTTGTGTCTGGGGTGGCGTTGGCTGCCAAATTGTATTAGCGGTGGTGTGTGGAACAGGATCAGATATGGGCCCGAATTTTATCCCATAAGTATTTCCCCGGAACCCCTTGGATGGATATTCCTCACTATCCCCTTCTGGGGAAAGGTTCGGTGATTTGGGGCACGCTCAAAAAAGGGGCTGCGCTCATCAAGGAGGGCTTATTTTGGATTTGCAAAAGAGGGGCGGAGGCACATTTTTGGACTGACTCTTGGGATGGTTTCCCTCCCATTGTTTCTCAGTTCCCTAATTTGTTGACTTTGTGTCAAAGGTTCCTGGAGGCTGGTTGGTCGAGGGTGAGTGACTTTAAGTCCTTTTCATCTCATGGTCAGCTGGAGGAGGCAAGATGGAAGAACCCTGAGGAGTGGCCTGCTATTGGTATGGAGGAAGAGTTTGTTGCACTTCAAAATATCCTTGCCAGTCGGCGGTGTAGTTCCCTCCTGGGTGGGGATGTTTTCGCCTGGTCTCCCAATCCTAAGGGTGTCTATACTGTATCTTCAGGGTATCAGGGGTTATTATCCCAGAGGTTGGATGCTGTGGAGGTTCACTGGTGGAAGAATGTGTGGAACAAGTTCTCCTGGCCAAAGTGCAATTGCTTTATTTGGACCTTGGCATGGAATAGATGCTTGACTTGGGATAATATTAGGAAGAGGGGGTTCCAGGGCCCTTCTATCTGTGTTTTGTGTGGAGCTGGAGAGCAGGATTCTTCTCACTTGTTTTTTCGCTGTCCCTTTGCTGTGTATCTTTGGCATTCTTTGTGGGGTGTCTGGAAAACCCCTTGTGTTCATGCCTCTTCCCTAGTGGATTTTTGGAGTAGTCTGGGTAGACCTCCTGCTTCGGCTTCCTTTTTGCAAGCTGTTTGGTATGTTGGACCTACTTTCATGCTATGGTAGATATGGTTGGAACGAAATCGTCGTATTTTTTGGGGTGAAAAGTTGTTAGTCTAGCAAATTTGGCAAAGAATTTTAGGCATGATTCAGGAGACTATAGAGGCTAAGTGTGATGTGGAGTTCCCTTTGGAGAGACGTGATGCTGAGATGGTGGATAGACTGGGGATTCAGGGTTTATCTACTGCATCTACTTGTGTTAGGAGAGGCAGGAGGGTGAGAAAGAAAGTTCAGAGGATGGGAAGATGGCTGCCCTCGCCAGTTGGCATTTTGAAGGTTAATACTGATGGTTCCTCACGAGGCAATCTTGGGCCTACTGGGATTGGTGGTGTTGGTAGGGATTTTTCTGGCTCAGTGATTTTCTTCTTTGTTGTTCATGAAGGGATGCAGACTGTCAACCTCGTGGAAGGTTTGGCAATCCTCTACGCTTTGGAAAGGGCTTATGCTTTGGGGTGGCGCAAGGTGATCTGTGAATCTGATTCACAGGTTCTAGTTAATTTAATCAATGATCAAAAAGTTTATGATGTTAGTTGGCAGCTGGCCAGGATGGTTCAGCAGGTTCTTCAAATTAGCTCTTTGATGGAATTGGTGTCTTTCGTCCATATTATGTGGGAGTGGAATAGGGTTGTCGATTGTTTGGCCAAGTGGGCCTCTGAGCATTTAGACGGTCAGAAGGTTGAGGAGTGGGAGCAGGTTTCCCCTGAGCGACGTCATGATTTGGAGGGGATTCTTGCTGAAGATCTAACTGATTATGATCTAGGTTGACGTGGCTCTGGCTTTGATGGGCCGTTTCTTGTTGGCTTCTGGGGCTATTGCCCTTTTGTTTTGTAATGCTCTTTCTTGATATTCAATAAAGTTTTTACCCCTTTTATTTATTTTAAAAAAAATATAATATTATATTATATTGATATTATATTATGTTATATAATATATTATATATATTATATTATAAATAATATAATATATATTATATATAATAATATGTATTATATTATATTATATTATATATATAATATAATATAATATAATATATATATATATTATATTATATAATATATATTATATTATATAATATATATTATATTAAATATTAAATATTAAATATTTCAAAAAAACCACTTGCAGTTAAATGTGGCCAGGTCCCGGACCCGACCATTTTATTAAAAATATGTAAATCATAAAACGGATATTCGTTCTTTGTGTTATAATTAAAAAAAACTCGAGAGGTCATATTATATAATATTATATTATATATTATATATAATAATATGTATTATATTATTTATAATATATGTATTATATTAAAATTAATATAATATATATTATATTATTAATATAATATAATATATATATATATATATATATTATATTATATTATAATATACTATATATTATAATATACTATATATTATAATATACTATATATTATATTATAATATACTATATATTATATTATAATATATATTATAGTATATTAAATATTAAATATTTCAAAAAAACCATGTGCAGTTAAATATGGTCAGGTCCCGGACCCGACCATTTTATTAAAAAGGTTGTAAATCAAGAAATAGATATTCGTTATATCTGTTTCTTGTGCTATAATCAAACGTTAAAAAAACTGAGAGCTATATTTTCACTATGCTTGTGCGTTGGTTTCAAAAGTGTGACTCAGATATTCGTTCGGGAGAGGTGAAATTGCTAAAAAAATCATCAAATTTGTAAGGTATGTTTGATTTTTTCAATTTTTATTCAATTTATATTTATTTTGCATTTTTTTAATTTTAGTCAAAAATAGGGTATATTTGATAGATTTTTTATTACATTAAAACCATTGTTAATTTTAATTTTTTTTTATCAATTAACAGGTTTAAAATGGATCAAAATGAAAACCCTAACCCCGCACAAAAATGAATAGCCTCCAAATCCTCCACCGCAACCATTGTTTCCAAAAATGTGCCAACAATACACGAGTCTATTCATAGAAATTTAGATCAATTAAGAAAAGTATGTCAAATCGATGAGACACTCGATGAACTATCAGACATGGAAAACACTTTGGAAACAATCATTTTAAATGTTCAAACTTTGGCAACTCAGCATAATGGATTTGCACAGTGGCGAGAGGAACAAAGACAATTTTATGCTGATGGGTTATCATATGATGAGGTGAAGGCTCTTGATATTGAGAAAGCCCAATTAGCCCAGTTAGTCATTGATCAAAGAACTGGACAGCCTGTTAATGTGCAGAAACCAAAATTTTCAATTAAATGGTGCACCCATGGTGGCATATTAGATAATTTTTGGAGATGTTGGTGGATGACTTTTGATAAACCACCCAACAACAATTTTGATGTCCCTCAATATTTTCTCCAAAAATTATATGTTGAGTTTGTGCTAGGGAAACATGTCAATTACTTTGACATGCGATATTTCTAGGGTGTTGGTAGAGGGATGCCACTGGATAGACCTAGGGCACGTCGAGTCACCCCAGTTCGTCCTCCTCCACCTATTGTTGCTCTGACTCCACTACCTTACGCTGAGATTGTTGTAGATGTAGGGACTTTGAGCATTTATGCATTACATTCATTGAGTGATCATTTGGTCACGCAGAGCCATCATGTTGCGCAACCATTTGACGGTGCATCCCATCACGGTGGTGTTGCACCTAATACATCCCAGCATGATGGTGATGCACCTGTTCCAACAACTCCCACTAGTACACAACCATCAGCTCCCATTGGTACACCGTCCTCTTTGGGACATATTTGTGTGCCTCATCATTGCATGACATGCAACAATTTATTTTTCGATCCTCTCCAACGGTCCACTGAGGCTCCCATTGACACATCCAACTTTGAGGTTCATGATATGCCAGATGTAGGAGTTGATAGAGCACGGAGTGGATCATTTGCAAGAGAGACATCGATTGCCAGGGATGATATGGGAGGACCGGTAAGTCTTAAAGCAATTTCATATTGTGTTTTATGTAAATTCTTTCATATTTTATGAAAGATATTTGTACTAATATATGTTTATGTGCTGGAATCTTTAACAGTTTTTGACAAGGGAGCAGATGTCGAAAGTGTAGCAGGATATGCATACTGCCATTTCATTTTCCTTAGACAATCAGTTCACGGTAAATAATTTAAATTGTTATTTTAGATGTTAATCTTTGAAATCTATTATGTTTAAATACATGTACTACATATATTGATAGTCTAATGTAATCTTGTATTTTTATGCAACAACCTGGTTCTTATACAGCCTTGTTGACCGGGTCTGACCCATTGGATGAAGTTGCACAACAGGTATATTTTTTTTATTGTCAACATTATAATTATATGTGCATGTGCATTTACATTCTTGTCATTTTTTATATAGGAAACCATCTTAGTTGATCCATCCACTATGAGCCCATCTAGTGTCATAGCATCATAGCAGGTATGTGTTTATTTTATATTGCAGATCATTTATGTTTATATAGGAGTAGATATGTGATTAGTAGATATGATTATTTGTCAACAATTATATGTTAATTTGTATCATTTTTATTTTATCTGCTGTAGTCCTCTGTTCAACTCAACATTGTGACGAGTGAGAGACCATTACTTTATATGAGGACTCCTTATCATCCTAAGGGACAATCATATGCAGAATGTCTTGCAGAAAAGAGAGCAAGATTTGAGGTAAACAACAATTGCATTATTGATATAATATAGTACATGTATACTGATTTTGATGTTAAATTCGTAATTTATAAATGATGGTATATAAGTTTCTATTTACTAGTCTATCTTGTCAACCATTCACACAATCTAATTTGTGGTTTGAAATGTTATTGTGCAGGAAAATTCAAAGCATCTAACTTCTTCGAGGAGGCTCGATTTTGATGGTCCAGCACGGGATTAGGATATGATATAGATTGACATGTACTTAGGGTTTGATAGATCTTGAGATGGCATATATGCCACAATTTGTAAAACTTGTTCTGAGTAGGCATATGCCAAATTTGTATATGCACAAACATAATTATTCTACAATTTGATATATAAGAATTGATATTCGATCTAATTTGTTCCTCGTGTTCATTTCTTTCTACTTTGAATTTTCAAAATGGAATGTATAATTATCTTAGAATTGTTTAAAGTTATGATTGATAATGTATGTTATAGATTAACGAAATAACATTTTAATACAACTTATGAATTACAATTGGTAAACCATCTATTTCTTTGAGGAGATTTTCAAACAATGAATTGCCTTTTCTATTGTACCACATTTTTCATACATTTCTACCAATACATTTTTATCAAACACTCATTTTGAGAATACCCATGATTTCAAGCTCTGTTGAATGAATTTACATTTGACATTATTTTGTTTTTTAAACTCGTGTAATGAAGTGTGCAGCTGATTTTTATTTCAAAAGAAGTTAAAATTAATGAAAAGTGGATACAACTTAATGAAATGCATTTCATGTTATAGTGTTCATTTGAAAGTAATATAATCATCTTGATAAAAATCAATGTCACTTAATGTTCATTGAAGCATAATAACATGTAAAAGGTATAAAATCATCTTGAGTAAGAATCAATATCTTCACAAAATCAACTCAAACCCACAAAACAAAAGGTTGTGAGAGACACCCATTATCCTTCTCTTTAACATATCTCAAAACCTAATGTGCTTGTTTTGGAACAACCCCACTGAAATTGAACTATTACGCTGAACAGGGCTCCAATTAGCCCAAATTTGCAAAACAACTCCTCTTTAAAACTACTGCCCCTCTAAGATTCCTTTGGACGGTGTCTCACCAAGCTATAAACATCCAAATTCCACAACTATCATCCTTGTAAACGCCATCTAAGTCACTCAATCATGAAACCCTCATTTTGCCAAGATTATAAGGGGGTTTATTGAAAGTATGCATTTCCACACTTATCTCACTCAAACAACACATCAAACACATTTATAGAAGTCTTCATATGCTTAATACACATTTATAAATTTCTTCCCCAACATATTTCAATCACTAACACCCTTAAACCTCCCAATTTCACTCAAAAACCACACTTTTTGCATCTAGGGCATCATGCCCAAACCTTGATTGACCTCCCCTACTCTCCCAAACCCTTCTAACATCTAATTCCTACCCAATTGGTCCATGACCAAACAAATTCCAACTATTTTCCAATGAACTACAACAAGATGACTCTTGAACTTCCATCTTTTGATAATAAGTTGCAATTTTGACAAGCAGTGTAAAGTTGCAAAGTGGTGCAAATTTTGTTCTGCAACTCGTAGGACCAAATGGACTATTCCAACACATCTGGATGGGTACGTTTACGCTAAGGATGGTCCTCTTTTGTATCCAAATACGTCGAATCACTCTGAGCTACATTGGACCGACAATTTCCCTTAAGAGTCCAAAGTGTTAAAAGGCAGCAATCTTTGAAGGGCTATTTCTCAAAAACCGTGATGCCTACAGACTCTCTATCTGAGGCTATGGGATTGTGTTGTGAGTCTCTACAATAATCTCTCTCATTTTTTTCGGTGATGAGTTTTCAATTGAGGAAAAAGTTGTCAGATGCAAGTAGAGTAAAGTTGCAAAGTGGTGCAACTTTCGTTCTGCAACTCGTAGGACCAAACACACTATTCCAACACGTCTAGATGGGTACGTTTACACTAGGGATGGTCCTCTTTTGCACCCAAATATTTCAAATCACTCTGAGCTACATTGGACCGGCGATTTCCCTTAAGAGTCCAAAGTGCTAAAAGGCAGCAATCTTTGAAGGGCTATTTCTCAGAAATTGTGGCACCTACAAACTCTTCGTCTGAGGCTATGGGATCATATTGGGACCCTCTACAATAACCTCTCTCGATTTTTGCTATCTCGGAGGCATTTTCCCGTGGTGACGGGTTTTCAGTTGAGGAAAAAGTTGGCAGATGCAAGTAGTGTAAAGTTGCAAAGTGGTGCAACTTTCGTTCTGCAACTCGTAGGACCAAACAGACTATTCCAACACGTCTGGATGGGTACGTTTATGCTAGGAATGGTCCTCTTTTGCACCCAAATACACCGAATCACTCTGAGCTACATTGGACTGGCGATTTCCCTTAAGAGTCCAAAGTGCTAAAAGGCATCAATATTTGAATCTCTATTTCTCATAAACCGTGACACCTACAAAATCTTCGTCTAAGGCTATGGGATCATGTTGGGACCCTCTACAATAACCTCTCTCCGTTTTTGCTATCTCAGAGGCATTTTCCCGTGGTGATGAGTTTTTAGTTTATGGAAAAAGGGTCAGATGGATGTGATGTAAAGGTGCAAAGGGGTTTAGGGTTTGTTTTGTTCCTTGATAGTAAGTGAAAAAGTGATTCATTTACTCAAATACACTTAAGTCGTGAACTACACACATGAATAGAAATTATACGCATTAAAACATCTAAGTCGTAAAATATACATTACAATACTCATAAGTGACAAAGTATACACATAAGTTGTAAAGTACACACTTGAATACACATAAAGTGTACACAATATGTATGATATTATCATTCAATAATTGCTATCAAATATAGGATTTACAAAATTCACGTAGGCACACAACAAACGACCCTAATACATAGTCATTTCCCAGTAGGGGAAGGAAATAGAGCTCGCATTGCTTTCATGGTTGACATAGTTTTCCACAAGAGCAGCATGTTGATGTTTTAGAGTGAACCACCTGCACAAACCATTAAGGTAGCATTCAAACTATGTACAATAGAAAATATGCTTAGAATAACAAATCTATATTATTCTAAATGACCTAATTGATGATGAAATGGTAATGCAAACTATAAAAGATGCTTAGAATAACCAATCTATATTATTCTAATCTCTCGCATACCTCTCCCAAAGGATCAGAGTTGGCTATTGTTGCAGCAGGTCCATGATCTATCGTGCTAGGAACATCATAATATACTTCAAATGAGAAATCTATATTGTCACAATAAAAAAGATGCTTAGACTAACAAATCTATATTATTCTAAACAACCTGAATTATCGATAAAATGGTAATGCAAACTATAAAAGATGCTTAGAATAACCAATCTATATTATTCTAATATGTCGCATACCCATCCCAAAGGATTAGAGTTGGCGATTGTTGCAGCAAGTCCATGATTTATCATGCTAGGAACATTGCAATATACTTCAAATGAGATATTTATATTGTCACAATAGAAAAGATGCTTAGACTAACAAATCTATATTATTCTAAACAACCTAAATGATGATGAATTGGTAATGCAAACTATAAAAGATGCTTAGAATAACCAATCTATATTATTCTAAACAACCTAAATAATGAACATTAGTAGATAAACAATATCAAAATGTGATGAATAATATCATACATGTCCCATACAACAAATGATTTGCTACTCAAGTGTCCCTGCAGGGTCATCTCTTACCTTCAGAGTTTCCAGTAATGCTTCATGATCAACAATACTAACTGTCCATAGTTTTTTTGTTTTTGGTCTAACATGATGTCTCAATAACTTAACATTTGTTGCTATAACAAGGTGTGAATACATCATAATGGTTTTGTGTTTCTCATAGTCTTCAAATGCAAGTACGTCATTCTTTCTAATCATATATGTTCGCAACCAAGTTCCGAAAATAATAACTAAACCTGTGTGATCATAACTTTTTTATCAACATCTAAATACACTTAGAATAACAAATCTATATTATTGTAAACAACCTAAACAATGGTGAAATGGTAATGCAACCAAGTTTGAGAAAGAAAAACTTAACCTATAGGATACATGAAGCCATCATCATCTGTCATCAATTGTGTTAGCTTTTTCTTTCCCTATACACATTGTGACAACTAATAGTCTGATCCCTCTTCATTCCCCTCTGGTGCTACAACTACATAGACATGTCCTGGCTATACAAGATCTGAAAGATGATCGTAGTCAAGTGAACTTTCCACTATATCTTGTAATGAGGATTATGCTATAGATAAAGGGGTTAGGTACTGTGGAATCCATGTATCTACCCATTCACTTGACTTGCACTAATCCCAATCACATTGAATACAATTCTGACAAAAACAAGCCATCTCTCATGTCCATATGGTCCATGCACTCGCATATGAGCTTTGAACTGAATGCATCTTTGAAGAATCTCTAATTGTTTGGCATTCCATTATGTCTCCCACTATGCCCTCCTCAACCAACCAAAAGAACCTATTGACTTGTGAATCAAGTGTCCCTCCTCGTAATGGTGCATAAGTACACCAATCCATAATAGAATGTGAATCACTGAATGTTGCACCACCTTTAATCTTCATTTGTTCCTTAACCAAAGCTCTCTTCACACATGCACCTACACCATCATGCTCACCTTTTCCATGCCCAACTTCGAAAAAACTCCAAATATGTGGTACACTCCACTCTATATGCATCTTGCTCAACCAATAAAACATACGAGCATTCTTGAATTTCCCTGTGCAGTTATCTCACCAAATCAAATGTTGACTCATTGCAATTCCTTTTTCCTTAAAGAACTCAAAAAAGTTTTCAAAAGAGTGTTGTACAAACTCGGATGAATGAGATCTATCATCACTCATGTAAAAATGTAATCCCTGATTATCTTCCTTTCCTCTTTTGTACTATCAAGGGCATGCCTATATGTTATGTGGAAAAAAATAGCAATTTGAATAGAATTATAATATTGTGATTGAACTTCATTTTGTGATTGCAATGTGTAATTTTTAGCAAAATCAACTACAGATACAATAGTTCCAATGGGGAAAGAGTCCTTACACATCTTGAATTTCTAATCCAACCACTGCGACCTGTGGGTATGCCTTGCATACTCATAGAAAAGATTTTTCTTAAAATCTAAAATAAAATCATCAATACTTACCTCTCTTGCAACCAACTCGCATCTAGAACCCTCACTTCCACTCTTCAATGTGTATTTCATTGTCTCACATTTGTTTTTCTCAACATTTTTGTTACCAAAATCATGATCGCTTCCCTCATGAAAGCATGTTACAAACTTCGATAAATCACCACATTGCAAACACGTTTGATTTAAACAATCATTTTTATAAAAAACAACCATCACCTCTAATTCATAAAAAATGAATCTAACAACTCCCTGGATGACTTGGGAAGTTGCACTGCATGACACTCCTACAACATTTCGTCAGTATGCATAGTAGAACGAATATGGCATAACAATTCATGATACATTAAAAACTCAACATGGTATTTACAACATGAATTACGAACCTTAATAGGAACACAATAAAATGGTTTGCAAGACTCAAAAGCCCTTTGCGAGATTTGAAAATGTGGATGTTCTTGACAAAATTGTTTGTACAAAATTATTTGGCTACATTCCAAAAAAGGTTTAGCATGCGGTGTACGATCTCGATTTCCAATTTGTAACTTTAAAACATCCTTTACATCTGATGATACTCTAGAGTGAGAATTCTAATATTGTTCAATTTGCATCTTTACATTATTGGTTAGCTTTTTATCAACACGTGGAAGCCTCCCACTAAAAGCCCACGTATCATTTTGAAGAGCACTATCGAGTCTTCCTCTTCTTGATAGTGCTCTATTCAATGTTTTACGATTTAAGATAAAATCAATACAAGTTTGTCTCATTAAACAAGAATTTTTTAAATGATGACTTATTAGTGAGGTTGTGATCACTCTTCGAGCAGCCCTTTTAACTTTTTCCTTACTAGTCTTTCCAATAGAGGTTAGAGCATTAAAAATATTTTTTACAATAAAACTATTTTTTTCTAATTTTTTTGTGAGACGAATCTTCAATTTTTTTAATAATGGTCTCATTTTGTAAATCTTAAGTAATTGCACAAAAATTTGGCATTGTTTGGGTAATGTCTTATTGGAAAAGAATTCAATGAACAATTTTGTAGCCCACAAACGAACTGTTCGTTGTGACCTTTTTCCTTGAAGATTATCAATTATGTTCTCATCTATTTCAACCAACCATTTAGGGGTTCTTTTGTAATTAGGTGTTGCATAAGGTTCATTTTCAACATTTTCAATAACAATATCATTTTGAACAACATTTTCATTGTCAAAAACAATTTCAATTTCAACCACATTTTCAATAACAATTTCATTTTCAATAACATTTTCAACAACATTTTCATTCTCAATGTTGTTCACATTTTCATTTTCAATTTGCACATTTTCAATTTCAATGTTTTCATTTTCAATTTGAATATGATGTTCAATATTTTCAATTCTTATTTCATCTTCACTTGAATTAACATTCAATGGTTTGGAAGAAGCTTCAATTTGAATATTTTGCATACCTTGTCTTCTTTTCCTATGACTTTCTCTATCTTTTGCTCTATATGCTTCAATTTGATCTACTATAAGTTTCCTTTTACCTTTTCTCTTACATCGACTATTGCTCCCCATTGCACAAACAAAAAAACACACACAAATGATTGGAATTCTAAAAAAAGTGTAAGAGAATCTTTGAAAAGCTGAATTTCATCTGATGCAGACAGAAAACATGAGATTTTCACGATAGAAAGAATGTAGGGACCGTTGAAATACTCAAAACAGTCCCTTTTTTGTTTTTTTATATAACCTACAAAATGGATATCCATTCTAAACGAATATCCGTCACCTCTAGTGTTATTACAATGTCATATGTTATATAATATATATATCAATTTATATTATATATTAATATATATTATATATTATATTTTAATATATAATATATATTATACTATATGTTAATATATATTATATATTAATATATGTTATATATTAATACTATATTAATATATGTTATATATTAATACTATATTAATATTAATATATATTACTGCTCGTCTAAGTGTATAACCCACTAATACACAAAATGGATATCCGTCTATAACGGATATCTGTCACCGCTAGTGTTATTACAATGTCATATGTTATATTATATATATTATATATTAATATACATTATATATTATATTTTAATATATAATATATAATATTATATGTTAATATATATTATATATTAATATATAATATATATTAATATATAATATATATTATATATATATATAAATATATTAATATTAATTATTATATATAAATATTAATATATTTTGCTGCTCGTCCAAGTGCATAACCCACTAATACACAAAACGGATATCCGTTATTTGAACTTTAAGAATTATGATTTATTTTGACATATGATATATATTTATTATATATTAATATTTATTATGTATTACTATATATATATATATTATATTAATATTTAATATATATATATATATATATTATATTAATATATATATATATATATTATATTAATATATAATATATATTCATATATTAATATATTTAATATAATAAATAAATAATATATAGTATCCCATTCTATAAACCCTACACCCACTCTCTATTTCTCTCCCACTCTCTCCTACCCTCTCCCACCCTCTCCCACTCTCCTACCCTCTCCAACCCTCTCCCACCCTCTCTTCCACTTTCTCTCACCCTCTCCACCCTCTCTCCCACACTCTCCCAC
>VDFB02000008.1:104679780-104878946 GCA_007258455.2 Sequoia sempervirens | reverse complement strand
AGTTTCTGAAGCCTTTTCAACAAATCCATTTTGTGAATATCCTGCTATCAAGGCATTCCATGAGAACAAATTTCTTGGAGGCATTTTGTCAAACAGTTCGCGTGCCTTGTCTATGCTTCCACATTTTGCATATGTGTCTACCAGGGCAGTTGCAACTACAACATCTAACAAAATTCCTCTTTCCTTTATCCTGCGATGGATGTCCATATCCCTTTCCAAAACTCCCATCTTGGCACAGGCAGGGAGGATGCTGGCAAAGATTGCAGAGTCCAAATTTACACCTACGAGTTACATTTGATTGAAAGTTTTTGAATCCATTTCAACAAACGCATTTTGTGGATATCATGAAATCAAAGCATTCCATGAGACCACATATCTTTGAGGCATCCTATCACAGAATTGACGTGCTTCCACATTTCGTATGCATGTCTACCAAAGCATATCTAACTGTGATATCTAAATAATCCTTGTGCGCTGACAAATGAAAACTGATCGAGTTGGAAACCTGTTTAGTGTGAGTGCAACGCACGGGTTTTACTGGAATTACCAAAAACTTCTACAATGCAGGTGGGCGGGAGAAACAATTTAAACACATTTACCGGCATCCATGTAACGCACGGGACTAATAGCAAACAAGAACAGCGAACGGAAGCAGGATGGGTGAAGAGGGCCCACAACAGCCACCTAAGCGGTCAACGCTTAGTGTGTGTTATTTAAGCCCGACCCAGGGGATCCAATAAGGTGGTGGACAGATTGTCGAATCTGGCTATATGATTGGGCTTCAGATTCCTACAGGGCAATGACGTTGAGAGTTGTTGGTAGGATTCATCTGTGTCATCCTTAATTCTTAATGAATCTGTCTCCCCTTGAGTTGTTTTTGTTTTGAGCGTTGCTAAGCTGGAATTCAAGTGTGATATTTCTTGAGGGAGTGTGCTACTACTTTTTGTCAGCTCCTAGTCATCCCTCACTTGTGCTCAGCATGTGTTTCTACAACGCCTCTTGTGTACCAATAAAATATTTCACTACTATCCCTTGATTACGTTTCTTGGCATGTCAATCCCCTTTACGATTGACATATCATTTGTTTATAACATTTTGGGTTGATTTTGCAAGTGTCCTATGAACTGGCAACTCCCTCCATTTCAGCCACACCTGTTATCGGCACCACTTTAGCACCCTTCAACTCGTTCTTTTTGTTACTTCCCTTCTCTCTCTAGTGCCATCGTAATTATGGCTTTGTTACTCTGTTGGCTTCGCCTATGTCTTTGGAGGAAATACCCTTTATTTGGCTCAATTCCCTTTCTATTCGGTGTTTTCAGAATGGCAGCCCATTTTTTAATGACAGAGTATAACTTCCTCCATGTCGTCGGGACTATAAAGACCATCACTCTTTTGACAATGAAAAACTAGGAAGAGTGTTTATGTTTCCATGCGCCTTGGCCAAGGATGTCATCCAAGAGATCATTGAAAAACCTTTGTTGTCCAATTTTCCTGCTTCTCTCTCTTCTTAGGTGTTGTCTCCATTTTCCTTTCAAACGTGATGTAAAATATGATATGGTCACGTATATTGCAGAAAATTGCATTCTCTACGGTCGTTTATACCCTCTATCTCTTGATGAAGCTCTCAACTGCTACAATAGCAACCTTAGTGCGACTAACATTGGTGGTATCTACTCCAAACTCCAACTACAGGATTCATCTCCTCTGCTTTGTGCATTTATTTCAATGAGGAAAGCTCTTCTAACGGATTCTCCACTCTCTGTAATTAGCGACAGTTTAGTCCGAGTTATCTTTGGTCTCCTATACTAATATTTCTCTGTATTTTCTTTATACTTCCTATATTGTTTTGGCGTTTGCTCTCTCTATTGAATCTTTTGTAATTTTCTTTTTGGTCCCTTTGTTGTTGGGGACTCTCATATATGGATGAATTTTTAGTTCCTTATGTTATTTAATATATTGGTGATCCCTAATCACCCTTGATCCAGCCAAAAAAACTTACCCTACCATTTAACAATTTTACCATTGACTTTATTAAAAAACTAGTTCCACATGGCCTTCAAGGGTGAGACAAATTTTGAAATGTTGAAAAATGACTTAAATGTTCAGATGTTTATTTTGAATACGATTGGACGTGCAACTATATGGTGAGATAACGATGTATTATCCCTCGAGGTTGATAATCTTTCACTTATCTTAAAGTGGAGTGATTTCAAAGCTTAGTTGATAGTCCAATGCTTTTCTTGGCTATTAACCCACTATGAACAAAAATAGAAGGTGAAGTAGTTGTACTTGAGGAAAAAGCAAGGTCAAAATATAAACAAATATACAACCAAAATTCACAAGCAAGCCATGATGATGGTAATATCCATAAGAGACCTTGTTTGCAATATGCTTAAAAGAGATTTGTACCCACATAAAGAAATAAGTTTATCTTCTTAATCCCATGAATGTTGATGAAGCATCTTCAAAGAAAACCTACATAGAGATTGTGAAATCAGCTATCAAGTACCAAGTCCAAGGAAGATCTATCATTTGCCACACCCCATTGAAGTAAGAAATTATTCTAAAGAAGTTGTTCATGGCATATTGTGATGGTTAAATCATGGCATTGTTGTTGCAGCCACCAAGGTTCAAACCACCACTGAACCATTATGATCACAAGTATTGTGTCCTCATTGATCCAAAGTGCTCATAGGCAACCTTCACGTTGAAATTGTTGGTATTCATGCCCATGTAATGTACTCCAAAACCTTGTTGGGTCAATCTACTCATGAGCTTTGTGCTCCCACTGGGCTACTAAGTTCACATATTTGGACTATTAACCTAAATGCAAGGCGTTCATGCCAGGGATGAAGTCCCCATTTGTAGCCTCACTTAACTCAGGCCAAGCTAAAAATTCTCATTTTTCCAACCAAATAAAAATGCAAAGAAAGAATAGTGTCCAATTCTAATTCCACCTATATGGGAAAATATCCAAATGTTTGATATCATATTAAATAAGGTTTTTGGAAGTTACATTTTAATGTTCATCTAAGATAAGAAGAAAAATTAGCCCTAGAAGGCTACAACCAAGATTGCAGAATAAGAGGAGGTAGAAATGACTCCAACAAGGAGAATGACAAGTCTTTACACAACCAAATACAAATCAACCAAGGAGGAAACACCATAGTAGCGAGAAGAAACCAAGATTGTGGGAAGAAAAAGGGCAAAAGCAAATTATACACTCCCACATAAATATTTGCATTGCTACCGATTTCCAAAAGAAACAATTTGGAAAAATATATAACTTTGTTTGGAGATAATAATCCATGTTCTTTTGTTTGGATTTAAAGATACACTTTGTTGCACGTTGATAAGCAACACAAATTGAAAAATTTTACTAGAAATAGTTTTCATGAATGGGGTACTTCCCAACATTATTTTCTTGAAATGTAGGAATTGTTTCCTATAGTCCGTACTTGTGGAGTAGGGATGCAAACTATATGGGGAGGAAGAATCAACTGAGTTTCATCAAGAATGGAAGGCCATACTCATTCAAACTGCTAATGTAATAAAAGTTCAAGAGACCTTGTACTTGGAAGAAATGTTGCACAACACTCCAAGACATTGCAACCACAAATCAAGAGACGAATAATTGTTGGGCTTGTACTACATTTCAATTTTGCATAGCTTCTTGTTGCAATGTTCACAATTTTAACTTTCACATTTGGGACTTTGAATTCATTTGTCCCTCTTTTAGCCTTGTAAATATATGGACTTTCTTATGCTTGAAAACTTTGTACTGTCATTTCCACCTTTCATGGCTTGCCACATCCTCATTCTCTTATATAGCTTGTTAATTAATTAATATAGGGAAAGGAACCCATCCAATCAACATCATCTTATCCAAAAGTAAAAAATATGAATTACAGGTTGCTCAAAAGACAGTGTCCCACTTGCGGTGGAGACCTCCCAAGCTAGTTGCACAGAGCAAGAGAATTATTTCAACCACCCATGGGGTTACATCATAAAATGGAAGTGGAACAAAAGTCCACTAGCAACTAAATTACACCTTACAAAACCTAGGATTGCACAAGCAATTTATATTGGAGTGATGAGGTACAAAAGCAATATAGATTAAATACTTAGAATTAGATTTACCCACCTCATG
Source organism: Sequoia sempervirens (assembly GCA_007258455.2). Lineage (NCBI taxonomy): Eukaryota > Viridiplantae > Streptophyta > Pinopsida > Cupressales > Cupressaceae > Sequoia > Sequoia sempervirens. Next base: position 104,874,796 of record VDFB02000008.1, on the reverse strand, counting down.
TTTAACCCAGGCTTGATATAGAGTAAATAAATAGAAATATATTTACCCACGCATGTTTAACCCAAGCTTGTTATCATTTAACAACTCGGACATTCGCTGGATAGTCCACTTAAAATTACACCAAAGTTCCCCCCACCTGCTATAAGATGATCACCCGGGTCAAGTAGAGAATTCAAGCCCAAAACAGTGCCTAGATGTCGTCAAAGTGCTCAAAAGGTCTGGAGGACGAGGAACGCCATTGCTTTGAGTCAATTCTAACACTTCCTACTTTTTAGGGATTCTATTTTTTTTTGCTTTTTGTTTTTTCTATTTTTGGCATTTTCGGACCAATCCGAGATTTATTATTTTTATAAATTTTGTTTTTTTGTTTTTTTCTATTTTTAGTAATTTCTATTTTTAGAAAGTGCCAAAGCCCCACAGGTCATGGTATCAACATTTTCGTCTTCAAAATCAAGGTTTTGCACCTCTAAGAGTAAAAAGCAAGAAAAATCACATGGCGAGGGTTTTGTTCCAGAAGATGCAAATAATAGCAAGAAATTCATGGCATAAGCATTGCTAAGCTCGCCTAGACATGAAGAATGGATGGCACCAGAGAAGCAAAATTCGCCATGGAGATGGAAAAGCAAGCTCCAAGTCTGCCATACTCAATGTCAAGCACTTGATCAAGTCCACGCGTGAGGAGAGATGGGAAATGGCTAAGGCACAAGTAAAGCCCGCCATGCACTTGTCCAAGACCATCACAAAGTCCACCCAAGCTCAAAGCATGCATGGCATGAACTTGATAAAGTCTGCCCCACCTTGAATGATCCTTGTCCAAGCATAAGCCAAGTCTGCCCTTGGCTAGGAAGGAAAAATGTCAAGCATGAGATGAAGTCCACTTGGAAGCATGTCAAAGCACAAGCAAAGTCTGCCCAACCAAAAGGAGAATGAGAAATGGCACAAGAAACACCAAGTTCGCCTTGGCATGAGAAGAGCCAAGTCCACCTTGCCAAGATGAAACCAAGTCCGCCATGTCCAAGATCATGCTAAAGTTCGTCCAAGGAGAGGAAGATGAAGGAAAATTTGGTTGTGTTAGTGGATTGAAAGAATAGTTTAAATCATGTACTAAGTTTGCCCAGCACTTGGTCAAAATGACTTAAGGAAGGCTAAAGTCTATTCAAGAAAGGCACAATTTGGCCTAACATGTGACAAACTCCACTCCTCCAAGTAAGGAAATGTCTTGCCAAGGTAGTAATTTTGCCAAGCATGAAACAAAAATGGCATAGCAATTAGCAAAGTTCGTCACCTCCCAAATAAGAATTGTCCTAACCAAGTGTCAAGTCCGCCAAGGGGAGACAGGGATTGGCATGACAAGGGGTAAAGTCCGCCCACATTGGCATAAAGACACATCAAGTCCGCCTTGACACTTAAAAGAAGTTGGCATGATGAATGGTCAAATCTGCCAAGGCAGGGTTGGGAAACGTCCAAACAGTGCTCAAATCCGCCAAGAATGGCTTGGAGGATAGAAATTATGCCGAGCATGAGGTAAGTTTGATATGAAACATGGCAAAGTTCACCAAGAAGAGGGAGAGAATGACATGACAAGGTAGTAGATCTGCCAAAGAAGAAATGAGAGATGGCACAACACTTGGCAAAGTCTGCCATGAAATGGAAGTCAGAAAATTTGCCCAACACTTAGAAAATTTTGAACACATAAAGAATCTAAAAGATTCCATGATAGCACATTCGCCTATGTGGATAAAGAAAGGATATTTTGGCTAAGTGTAAAGTGATGCCAAGATGCAAAATGGAAACTTTCTTTTGAGGTCTTTTGAAGGGATTGAGTTGTCATGAGTCTACCAAAAAAAAAAAAAAACATAAAAATACTAGGTGTTGAAAGGTCCTCATGAAGGTTTCACAAAATGGAATTGAAAAGCCAAAATTTGGCTAAGTGTGGGAAATACTTCACAGAGAAAATTCCAATTTCCTCCATTATGGCGAAAGCACAGAGGAATTCTTCTCCAAATTCAAGGCACTTGAAAGAATTTCAAGGCATCAACAAGGAAAAGTCATATTTCAAACATCTTGGGAGATTTCATCTACAATCCTAGACCTATTGAAGCAATCAGGGCAACTTCTTGAAGGATTTCATCTCCTGAAGAATTAAAGACAAGCTTCCAATCTGAATCAAATGGTGACAAGAAGAGTATTCCAAACAAATTTCCATTTCTTGACACAAATTGGAATCCAAGATCAAAGCTAGGAAGAAACAAGCACAAAGGACAAAGTCATTGGCAAAGAAAGATATTCTAAGGCAAGAACATGAACAAAGTGATCAAGGGGGACATCCAACACCCTGAGATGGTGCCTCGTCATCTTCCAACCAATCAAATTGTTCCAAGTCAACATGTCTAGGTTCAATGAACCTAACTTATCCATGGAATTGGTTTATATTTAGCATATAATTTTCTCATTGGTCGAGAGGTAGTCAGTTGTAACAAATCCTAATTAGGGTTTTATTTTGTAATCTCATTCGATGATTCGAAATCAATCTTGGCCATGGAATTGTAATCGGAGAGCCTATAAATTGAGCTCGCCCCTCATTTATAAAGTATGGGAGCATGTTGCAAAACATGTTGAGATAAGTAAATTGTTGCTTACAACTGCCAAAGTAATAAGTAATGCATTGTTCAAATTGATAGTGATTACCTCTATTGTTTTGGAGTTGGCATGGTTCTTATTCCTCATCATAGTTTAGATTAGAACTTCTAAACCCTTATCTCCTTTTTAGTTTGCTTGAAGTCCATGATCTAAGACCCAAACAATAGAGCTTCATTGTCTAGACCTTCATTGTGAATTGAACGAGCCTAGCGTAAGTCCCTTTGTGTATTACCAGCGTATCACAACACCCATTGAGCTTATCCACACGTCAAGACCTGACAAAAGAAACCTTGGAATTGCCATATGATCTTCTCGCAATCTTAGCATATGCAGTGATTTTTCAAGAGAGGAGAGAGTGTCTTTGGACATTTTATTTTGTGTTCAGTGGGGTAATAAAACACACACCAACAATATTCATGTAGTCCAAGCTCTAAGAATGATCCCTTTGTCTCCCACAAATAGAACATTATCCTCACTAATTCTGCTGGTTTTCTAATCGTGCCTTTGCAACTCAGGCTCAACCATAAATAAGATATAAATCAAAAATTATTTATTGCACTACTTGGTATAAAAGAATGTGAGACTTGTTTAATACAAAGTTTCTAAACTCAGAACAGAACAAAAGGATACATCGTAACATTGTTAATATGGCAAGGACCAATCCACTGACTCATCAAATAAATCCATGCTTTCAAAATCAGAATATGAAAAATGTGGTATGAGACTTGAAACCACAAGCAAGCTGAAATCCATTGTAAATTTCCACCGCATGTGGAAAATCAATGAGGAATTGCATTTCCCCGCTAACAAAATACATGATGAGCCTCTAATTGGCCCGTAATTATAAGCTTTTCATTATTACTACATTACAAGTTCAGTGTTGCCTATTTCAGAAGGATGTCACATGGAACAAATCAATATCTAATTATCGAATTTGATAAGTTACAACAGAAATACAATATAAAAACAGAAAAACTCCCACTTACAAACAATCAACAATGAAGGTGGAATCATTTACAACTGAAAAAATTACAGAACCATATTTACTCAACACCATATCTTTAATTTCAAAAGTAAAATGGACAAGTACATACACAAAGGGCATGGTTAAAAAACATTCAAGGTACCGGGTAAGTATTAATTCAATGCCTCACAAATAAAAGGCATTTCTAATTACCATGCTTTTCAGAGTAAAGCATTGGAATTTCAATAATGAAGACTGCAAATGCAGCTCGATTGAGATCAATGGCTTTGGACAATTTGCCTTGCAAACCTGCAGCTGAACATATTGAAGATTCAAAAAATGCCACGCCACTTAACTTTGGTGGGTTAAATTTGAAATCAAATGTGTCAGTTGTGCGCATTTATCCCCTGAAGCAGTATATTACTATATACAGTATAACATCAAGAAGCCACAGTAAATTTTAAAATAGATCTGCATTGAATTCCATACTTTCTCAACAAGTTGTGTTGAGGACCATGAGTGATCACTGTTTAATCAAATAACTGAATCTGCCAATAAGGAAAAAAAGTTGAGAAAAAAGATATATTATTAACACATATGTCAACTCCAGGGAACTAATAAAACAGGTTAAGAAAAAAATGTAAAATGACAAGCATTTCCAGTACCTTCAATTTAATTAGACTCTAACAGATGAAATAGAAGACCTGTTTGAAGAAAACGAAAAATTGTTGGCATCCACATCTGCTAAAGGTTGACCTTCACCCTCCTCGTCAGCTAAGTATTTCTCAAGGATTCTGACTGCTTTTCCATAGATGTCAGTATTTTCATGTTCCTGTAGTGCTTCGATTTTATCCAAGCCACCAGCATCCTCAAGTAATGTAGCATATTTATTGTTGTGTCCTCCATCCCAAGATTTCAATATATTCTCCAGGCCTTCAAGGCAAACTGTCACAACTCTCGTGTCTGGACAAGGGAGTAGATCACAAAGGGGCTGTATACAGCCTTGATTGACTAAATACCTGCATATTATCATTGGATATATCTCATAATAAAAGATTTTGTAAAACAACTGACTTCTAAAACAACAAATGCAGCAAAAGTTTCATTCTTGCATAAATGATAATTCTATCTTACATAATCTGCTCATGAGTTCCACATGAAGTGGCATTGGTAATGGCCCAAACTGCCTCCCTCTTTATGTCAAATTCTGCATTTGCTAGCAACGATAAAAGTGGAGGAATAATGTTTGCATCGATAACAGCCTGGAAAAGCATAGCATTTATTTTCCCGAAATAGTATAACTTGTGTAATTTCAATCATCCAATGTATAAGTATAATTTCAATCATCCAATGATTATACAGGTAAACCAAAAAAATCTTATAGTTCATGTAAAGGCAAAAAGAAAATGGTACTTTGACAGAAAAGATAAGCCCAGAAACAAATTATGGACTGTTTTAAGTATAACCAACCTGAATCTGACTTGTGTTCCCTGCTGTGATATTAGAGATTGTCCAGCAAATCTCCCTTTTAATGCTTACTTTGTGATCCTTAGTGATAAGTGACAACAGACATGGAAGAGCTTGACTGTCGATAATGTACTAAAAGGAAAAACATATGGAAAACTAAGTAAAATAGTGAAATATTTGACAAAAACTAGTCATACATACACATAAATGATAAATGAGAAAACAGGTGACATGAAATACCTGAGTTTGTACATCATTTCCAGTGGCAATATTGCCAACAGTTCTCAAGGCAGGAATGAGAACAGTTTGTGAAGAATGCCTACAACCAGAGTTCATATTTTCCCAAAATCAGTCACAACAATCAGAAAACAAAATATTGAAATAAAATAAACAGAAAGCATTAGAACTTATTTCTATTAGCAAAAAGTGCCATCAGGTAATTAAATTGATCAACAGAACTGCAAAGCACATGAGCATTAAGGTACAGCCACCAAAAGAGAAACTGAAGAATCTCCTTGACTCAAAACTTACCAAGTAAAATAAACATTTTCAATAAGGTTTGGAACTCAAGTAATTGATATATAAATTGTTCAGCTACACAAAGCCTACAGTTCACATAATGTTCTAAATTAGCCATGCAGGTCAATGGGACTAAATGAATCTCCATGAAGTATAACAAACAAATGTGTGCCTGGAGAATTCTCTTGAGTCAAAACTTCTAAGCTGACTTAAAAAATCAAATACGGTCACAAAACTACAATATTGAAATAAAATAGTTCATCTGTGTGTGTCCTAGAGTTTAAAATATTAGTTAAAACTTTTGAGCTGAATGAACATGTCAAACATGACCACACAAAAAAGTAACTATATAAGAGAGTTCAGCTACATGGGTCCTAGAATTTAAACTATATCCTCCTCTTGGATTCATATGAAGTATAACTTGAAGAATCCGTATAAGATAGGATCTTAACTGTAAAAGATTCACTAGCTTTGGAAGGACACCAGCTTCAATAACAGCTTGAATATTGTCATCATTTCCATCAGAAAAATATGAAAGAGCCCAACATGCGTCTGTCAATATTTCTTCGTCCTCCATTTGGAGAAGCCTCTCCAGAGTTGAAAGGGCATCTTTTGCCTGCATAGAAGTAACTCTATTAGAACACAGCCTTTAGATGTGTACTTCATAATGATTATAATTTTAAAATCCATGCAAATGCTTGTAGTAAAGAAAGTGATAAAACTTCACAAATTAAGAACAAGAATAAAAATAACTATATAGATGATCCTCTGATTTTAGTTTTATGTCTGCCTCATTCCCATTCAATTAAAAAGAAAACTGCAACTGGGAACTACAAATTTTCTGCAGCATTGGATGTGGAATTTCATTTTACCATGGGAAAGGTAAAAACTAGGGTTAAGGAATTTCTTCATGTCTTGGGCAATTTGTGTTAGGTCGTGACATTAAATTTGAATGGTAATATAAAAAATTCAGAGAATTGTGCAGCAGGTTCAATGGCTTTCATCACGGTAGCGATCATCCCAATTGACCAGGCATCTCTTTTCCAGAATATCATTGTTAACGCCACCTAACTGAATAATTGCCATATATAATGATGTCACTGCATGAAATGTCATGACATCAAGATTAGACATACCAAAGTTTACAATTCCACTAATAGTTTGGGCAGCATAGATCTTGATGAATTCCAATAAATGTTGCCATCATTCCAGACCTCCAACTTGATGGGAAGAGATGTAATTCAGACACCATCAACTTCAAGTAATGAAAATAATTCAGACATTATTGTCCTTGATTAATATATTCCCACACGCATCAATGAATATCAAATATTCAAAAAAAGCATTCTACCTATAACAGATTGGTCCAACATGCTAATCCATTGTTTCTGAAAATCACCTGTGAATTAATTACTCTATCGTTGAATGAATAAAATAACCAGCAACCAAACTCACAATAGACATATTTCCTTATAATAGCCATGTATTTTTCTCAACTTTGATAAAAGTATTAAACTAGGCATTAAAATATGGATAGACAAATGTATGTATGTGACAGATTCCTAGAAAATTGTTTTCTTATAACACTATTGACTATATGTTTTATCATGGATCAAAAACTTACCAAAAACTTGTGTAACCCACGAGTACTTGCAAGATGCAGATTGGGCCAGTAACTCTCCCACTTACTCAATCAATTCTGAAAACTGTTTCTTTTCAAAGCCGGGTTCAGCATTGTTCTTTTTTGTTCAATGCTAGGGTTTACAGCAATTAAATTTGCTTTTTTATTTTTTCAGTGCTAGGATTTGCGGCAATTAAAATTGTTTCTTCTTTTTTCAATGCCAAATTTTGCACTTTGTATCCAATGGCATCGAGAAATGAAAGTGGAAGCCAAAGTATTGGTAATAAGGAAGCTGCTTGGAAGCATAGCATACCAAGACCAACCTCAAGATTAGTCATTTGAAACTTTTTGTGGATTGAAAATGAGTAGAGGCATCATTTGCCTCAAATAACACTTTACACGTTAGCCACAACATCATATTGTGTCTGAACGTGGAGCCAAAAGTTGTATGGGAGATGGATATGGCCCTTGCTTTGATAGAGTAAAAGAAATTGGAGAATATGCCAACAGCCTCAACGAAACATGGTGCAGGAATTTAAGGCAGAAATATATACAATGATTGCGGGCTCTTCTCATCATCCACAAATTTGCAACACATCCACTTCATTGAGCTCTAACAAAATGTAGTCACAAGGATTTTTCATTCCATATTGGAAAAGGAGAAGCACGATGAAGCAATCACATATTGTGAACTTTTGGTACTACAACCTTTCATTCTACATGGCAAGAAGTCTATATTGGGAGAATTTGATCACAACCTTAAATGCACAATATTATTAGACAAGACAATTGTGAAAGAGCAAAAGAAATACTAGCACAAGAATAAATGCACAATATTATTAGATGAGTGAATGGAAGGAACACACACCCATCAACTTTCTAGTGGCTTCAATGTTCAAATAGTGTTCTTGAGGTCCATCAACACCTCTAACAAAGTAAAGAATGTTGAGAATATGAATTGAATGTTGGAGGTTGTCTCAAGAGGTATAGAAAATGTGATCCAAATTGTGGCAGCTAATGCAACAACATATGTGGGGGCAAGTAGACTACTTGAGGAGGGGCATCCAACACTTTTTTGAAGCCCTAACACTACCCATTGCCTTGATCTTCTATTGAATGACATAGGCAAACTCAATTGGGTAAAATGTACTGGTAGAAGATGCAAAGAACGTCACCAAGTACATCTACAATCACCCTTGGGTTCTTAGCTTGATTGTAATACCCACGCTAGAAAAAAATATTAATTATTTGCCAAATAAGAGTGCATCAACATAAACAACCCAACAATGATTAAATAGCTGATAGCAAGAGTTGATACAAGTCTTACCGTACTGATTACAAATTGAGTAATATCGATGACATATTACAACTCCAAATGGCAGGATTAAACTCCAAACTTGGAACTACTGCAAAAATACCTTGTATGAGCAATGCAAGGCAAATGACTGAGATCTAAAGCTCTTGTTTTTGCTGGAACAGCTTCTGAGCAGGCCTGTCATTAAAATGAAAGGGCTGATAAGCTACAGCCAGTGCAAATCATAACCCATACACTCCAAATGTGCCACTCATGAGCATTGACATGTTTTATCAACTCCGAACACCATAAACCTTACCAACATGCACCAGTATCAAGAGAATGAACTTGCAAGTCTGTAAATCATGTTATGAATTGTTGTATGTGATGCTTCAACTTAGATATGGCTGGAAGAGCGTTTGTAGGTCTGCCATTGAAAGGTCTGTTGTAAAGAAAATGATGCTACAGGTCTGCTGTCCTGAAGAATGCAGGTAATAGAAGCATGATAACTCTTCAAAGAAAACCCTCCAACCAGCCAGTGCACTTCGCAGAGGTTACCAAACAATCATACACATGCCCAACTCCACTAAACCACCCTCAAATAGACATGAAGGGAGCAGATTACAGGTCTGATTGAGTATCCAGTCATGCACAGTAGCTGAGTATAGTGCTAGGGTCGGCCAGCACATAAAATTTCAAAACTCATTAAATAACTTGTTCAATGCCAAACTTCCTGATAATGTAAGTATAGGCTTAGGTGCCACCTGCAATGAAGAAAAAACCCCAATAAGCTAAGTGCTTGGGCCTAGAATCTCTACGCAAGGCCTTCAAGAACACTCTTGCAAATGGTACGGCTTCCCTAGAACCTTTGAGCACCTTGCAAATAATCTGAAACCTCCTTCAAATAAGTCACCCAGCATTAGAAATCACAACCAGACAGCCTCCAATTAATTTCATACCCTACAATCTTTCCCAACAAATATAGGTGGTATAGCCAGCTAGGGAAAAAACCAAACCCTCAAACTGAACGTCCAACCAATAGGAAACTTTAAAATTGTCCAAAATCTTCAACTGCAAATGACCAACAAACAAACCCAAAATGTCTACAAACCTAAAACACATTGAATACCTTCATTCTAAAACATTGAAAACTAGAACTTCGATTACAGAAAGAACACGTAGGTTCAATCCAGCAACATAACAACATAAGAAATCTTCAACACCCCCTGAAATGAGAGCTCAAACCTCCTTTTATAGAGTTGGAGGGGAAAAGGACCAATTTAAAATTACAAATAATTCATGTACCACCAAAAGCACATTTCAAATTATTAAAATGACTTTGTGCAAGTACCCTTCTGCTGAGCATCCACTTTAGGGGGACAACGTGAATTTATAAAAAATATAACACTTAAGTGAAATAATATAACATTAAACATTATAACTTAAGTGTATATTTAAATACTCGCATTCGAGTTGTGGAAAGCACTACCGAGGCAACAGAAACCAAATATGAGCATGTCAAGTTGTAACTGAAGTTGAGCAATGATGACTGTTAGTTTTTATGATCAGAAATGAAATAAGCAGAAAAATGCACCACAATGAACAATGAACACAATATTTTTACGCTAGGAAAACCCTCCTTCTCGAGGGAGAAAAAACCAACAAAATATATCCGAATCTCTTATATATCAGATAATATAAGTGTAGAATTTTGTGTACAATCAAGCCTTACACAAGGCTGAGTCTAACACAAATAATGGAGACACTTCTCCTCATAATGGAACTGTTGTTAAGACAGCCTGAACTCTCTTGCTGCTGATAAAGGCGAACACTTGCTGCTGAATATATTTGAATATCTGCTGCTGATAATAGGCTAATATCTGCTGCTGATAATAGGTGAATATCTGCTGATAAGATGCGAATATCTGCTGCTGATAAGGTGCGAATGTCTGCTGATAAGATGAGAATTGGAAAAATGTTGTGATGATTAAATGCCATAGCATTACCTCCCTTATATACAAGGAGGGGCGACCTCTTCACTAGGTCAGCTCCTTTTGGAGAATAAAGAATTTAAAATATCATTTAATACAAGAAAGGCCGACCACACTTAGCCAAGGAGAAAATAGCTCCCGAAGCTATAAAACACTAACACTCCCTCTTAGCTAGGGAGGTATTTTCCAGATATCCTCATCATGGAGTCTCTCAACATGACGCTCATAATGGCTGCACCCATAGTTGGAATACTCGGCGTTTGCAAGTACTCAGCAAGCCCGAAAAACTCGGCTCGGCAAAAACTCGGAAAAAACTCCGCAAAAAACTCAGGAAATTAAAAAATTGCTTAAACTTCACTAAAAACGCATTTTTTTTGCAAAATTCAAAGATAAGATGCATCCAATGAGTCAATAAATGAGTACATATAAGAAACAAGTAGTATTTGATTGATTTGAAAGAAAATTGGATACAAAATGGCATCCTCATGTGGAATGCTCAATGCGCTGATATGATAATAGTCTGAAACAAAATGAAAATAGCAAATTGTTTTTGTAAAACTGAAAGTAAATACTACATAAACATTACTATATTTTAGTTTTTACAAATTCACATGAAACACATCTTCCTCTTCCCATGTCTAGATGATGCAGGAGCATCCAGTGGTGTAAGGGCAATCTTGCATCACCCAAAAATAGTGAAATTTCAAGTTTATCATTTTTTCAGGTGTTTTTACATTTTTGGATACCCTTTTTGTCATAATAAAATTCCCAATTCACGGTTTTTATTTTCTCTTCCTGGGTGGAAAGATATTGCAGTTTTTGTTGCCCAGATTTGCACCTGAAAATCTTCCGAGTGGGATTTGAGGCACTTAGAGCTTCCGGATCGGCCCCGAAACTTGCCGAAATCGGCATAGCCAATTTCGAGCGCGTTCTTGACTTCGAGAGCTTTCCAACGGTTCGAACGGTTCGCGAATCGGAGTCCTGGATCAAAAGTTATGGCCCCGCGAAGTTGGCGCACTTTCTAGAAGTTACCATTGCAAATGCCCTTTCCAAATTTGAACTTCATGTTGTAAATTTTCGCCAAACCGCCTAAACTCAATTTGAATGTTGTTTTGGCTCCAAACAATGAGGAGCTCTATTTATGGGCGGGTTTTCTAATTTTTGGGTAACTTTTTGGGGACAAGCTCGCATATTGCGAAAGGGTTAATCTGTAACTTTCTGTAGCTTGCATATGTTGTAGAACTTGGGGATTTGAGATCCTCTGCATGTAAGAAGCTCCATTTTCTGAATAATAAAATTATTCTCTTGTTTGTGGGTTATTTTCTGTGTCTCGGGTTGTGCCCTCATCACTAGATCTCAATAAGGGACCGGAAGAGGGTCTAATCGTAGGAGTTTGCTCCTGCTGTGCCTGTGGCTCAACCTCCATCCTGGATGTAGATCCTCTTGCAGCTGCTGCTGGTGGCACTGGCAATGACTCCTCCTCCCCAGGGTCATCCTCAAGGTCGTCCAATGAGAATGCAAATCCACCCTCCTCCATTGCCTGTCGCTCTAAATCATAAATCTCATCCTTAGTAAATAATGGAGGCTGCTCCCCTCACCCTGTCCAATCACTGTATGGATCTATCTCATCCAATTCAATTGGATCATCATATGATATTTCCTCTACCTTTCTTCTGCGCAATCGAAGATTATATTGCACATAGACAAGGTCATTGAACCATTTTTGAGCGAGTTTGTTCCTCTTCTTTGTGTGGATGGCCTCAAACAAACTCCAATTGCGCTCACAATTGGACGAACTACAAGGCTGGCTCAAGACACAGAGGGAAAATTTTTGAAGATTTGGGGTTTTTCCACCCCAATTTGTCCACCAAACATCTACAAAAAAACAAAAAAAGAGTTAGAAAATTGTAACTTGTAACTTGTAACTTGTAATTATCAATTTTTCATTTTTGTAACTTGTAAATTTCAAATTTTATAACTAGTGGCAACCTAGATACTGCTCTCTTTGCCAGGTCTGAAGAGAAGAGTGCACCCCTTTTTTCTCTATAACTCTGCAATTCATTAACAATGCAGTCTGCCTCATCAGGTGTGGATGTCATCTGCTAAATGCAAGTAGTGAGGCCCTCCATAACCTCTCCAGTAGGATATGCATAGGTGCCTGAATGGATGAAACGAGGGTTCAAGAAGTACCCTGCTACATGGATAGGTTGGTGGAGTTGATTGTTCCACCTCCTGTCAATAATCTCCCAAATGGGATCAAATTTGAGGCTATCCCCCTTATAATAATTTCTAATAGCCTCCTTGGCCCTATCCATAGCCTCATAAAGATACCCCATTGGGGTTTGATCCCCATCCACCAAGCGGAGCACTCTAACCAAGGGCTCTGACACCTACAATATAAATTTAAAAATGCAAAAAAAGATTAGAGTTACAATTTAGTAATTTACAAATTTACAATGAAAGACATTAACTTTAAGAAAAATGTTCAATTTGAATTTAGATTCAAACTCAAAGTTTTGAAGTTACCTTCACAATCTTTGTTGCTCTTTGTGCAAAGAGGGGCTCGAAGACAATGTTTTGAACTCTTTCTCCTTCTAGCTTCTTCGAATAAGGTGAGTCTACCCATGCTTGACTCACAAACATTTGTTTCAAAGCCGTCAATGCACCAAGAATGCTTTGCAACGTTAAGAAAACCGTTGCAAATCTTGTCACACCAGGTCTCACCAATTCTCTCCCTTTGGTGTGCTCCCTCATCAAGTTGAGAACCCAAGGGTGATTGTAGATATATTTAGTGATCCTCCTTCCATCCTCTACAATCGGTGTGACCAAATCTAATTTGCCTATGTCCTCCAAAAGAAGGTCAAGGACATGGGCAGCACATGGTGTCCAAAAAATTGTGTGGTGTTTATCTTGGAGGATTCTTCCTACTGCCACATATGCCGCTGCATTGTTAGTTACGATTTGCACCACATTTTCAAGCCCAACCTCCATGCACACTTGCTCCAACATTCTAGCCAAATTTTCTGCATTTTTTACTATGCTGGAGGCATCCACAGATTTCAAGAACACCACCTCATTTTTGCAAGAAACCAAAAAATTAATGATGGTACGGTTTTTTCCATCCGTCCACCCATCAGAAAGAATAGTGCAGCCATATTTTTGCCATTCTTCTCTTTGTTCTTCTATCGCTGCCCTTGCCCTTTCAGTTGCATTAGAAAGCAACCTACAAGTACAAAGAGAAATTAAGCACACAATTTTAATTTGTCAACAAAAAAATAGTTTAAATTAATCATAAATTAAACTTAAAAAACATAAATTAAAGAACATAAACTAACCTCCCACTCAAGTCTTTGTGTGAAGGAACCTTGTAGCCTTTCCCTACAACTGTCAATGCGGTCACCAAATTTTGCCAGTAAGGTGAGGTTACCACATTGAAAGGGATGTTGAAGTACCAAAAATCAGCACAAGCAACATCTGCATGCTCATGCACCTCCTTATTCCACCCAATTGCCTCTAAAGAAGGTTGTGCACCAGGGGTGTTTCTAGGCACAAAAAAATCACCAATGCGTGAACCCATGGCCGTAGGTGTTGATCGAGATCCTGCCCCTAGTACTCTACTAGAGCCAAAGGTAGTCAAAGGGATGGAGGTGGTGGTGGATTGCAGCGATTGTCTTCGCACACCTGGACCACGAAGAGAGCCCACTATGCCGGCTGCTACATCATCATCAACATCTGACAGTGAATCAAAGCTGGCTGCAAAACCTTGAGAAGAAGCTATGGCAGCTTGCATTGCCGCTTTTGCCTTCGCTCTTTGCACCTTTTTTTCTTCTACAGCGGAAAGTATTGCATTCATTTGTCTTTTTATTTCCTCATTGGTGTTTATGCAAGCCTTAGCATTACGTCTAGGGATGCCTGCAAGGTGGTATTTGAGGCGATTGATGCCTCCACGGTATACATTTTTACATTTAATGCAATACACTAATCCAGGTTCTGGTCCTTCATATGCACATTTCCAAGCAGGATCTCTAGCTCCTGCTGGACGAGTGCCTACATATTCCCCACTCCCAGGCACAGATGGGGCTGAGGTAGGGGTAGAAGCGGATTCAAAAGCCATTATCAATTAACCTACACACACAAAAGTGAAAGCATAACTTATTAGTTTTTTGATAGAAAATTTAAAAACAAGCTAAATTAGATTAAATCAAAATAGATTACTTTAAATTAGTAAAATCTAAACTAATCTAAAGTTCTAAACATTTTCATTAAAAAAATGGATTAATAAAAGAAAATAATAAACTAGGGTTACAAAAAATGTGAAAAAAAATGTAAAAAATTGAAAATTACTTTAAATTAGTAACAAATGAAGCTAATATATGATTTTAAACATGTTTTCAACAAACAAGAAGAATCAAAATAAAAAAAATAACTAGGGTTTGAAGAAAATTTCAAAAAAATGAAAAAATCAGCAAAATATGTAAAAAAATTAGAAAAAAGTGTCACAAATTCTTGTTCTGATGAAACTAAATCTTCTTTTCAACAATATAAATGTATTTAAATCTATTTTATAGTTGATTCGTGATGTTTTTTAAACATACAATCAACAAAAATGAAGAAAAAATTTAAAAAAAGAAAGAACAAGAAAAATCAGAAAACCTACCTGGAAATCCAATTTGCCTTCGAAATCCGATGAAAATCTCGTTCAAATCTCGTCTCCTCGGTGCAAAATCACTAAAAAATGGTGCAAAATGCTTTGGACTAGATTTTTGCTCTGCCAAGAGTGAGAACAACTCAAAAAAACGAAATGAAATGAGCTTTTGGCCGGTCGTGGGCTTCATACCCAGATCGCGCAGGTTTTTTTAAAAACTTGACGAGTTTTTGTCAAAAAGTCGGCGAGTTGTTTTTGCGAGTTCTTTTCATTATTACTTGTTTTTCAAAAAAACTAGCGAGTTTTTGGCGAGTGTGCCAACTATGGCTGCACCCATATCTCAGTCTCAAAGATGTACAAGAGTTCATCAAGGAGTCTCTCAACGTGATGTCGTCATGGAGTCTCTCAACATGATGTCCACAATGGCTACTCCCATGTGTGGAAAGAACCACATCAATGTCTCATAAATGAACAAGGGGTCGCACCTCATATTTCTCCGTCTCAGAAATGAACAAGGTCTCGCACCTCATATTTCTCCACCTCAAAGAAATATACACAAGGGCTTTCACCTCATATTTCTCCGTCTCAGAGAAATATACATTACAACAAGTCTTCATGATGATGCGACTCCCTCTGAAGCTCCAAGTACTGGCATCAACCTCCTGACCTCCTTATCCAAGGTTGCCTCTGTTGGTTTGTCAGACTCCCTCTGAATGTTAACTCCTCCTCTTCGAAGAAACTAATCGACTTTAGAACAAGAAACCTTTTGAATCAACTTTAGAGCTTGGCTCCTTCTGAGATGTCCCTATGTCAATTTCTGCAATAGAAACATGTTGTGTATACCTTAATTTGCAATCTCGAGCAAAGTGACCATACTTGTCACACCTGAAACATTGAATGTGAGAGAGATCCTTCTTCTTCTTCTTCAGTTTTGGAGCAGAATTTGATTCTTTGTCTCTATTCCTCTTTCTTCCTTTGCCTCTATCTCTAGAAGTATGTGTAGCAAGAACTTGATTTTCTACATCATGATAGTTTCGCCCAATTCCTCTTGCTGCCAACCTGGACTCTTCTTAAATACAATCAGCTTGAAGACGATCAAACTTGGGCAACTTAGATCTCCCACTGATGCTTTGAATAAAGGGTTCCCAAGATTGAGGAAGACCATTTAGTGCCAACATAACAAAATCTTTGTCTGCAATTATATCCCCAATAGTGCTCAACTAATCTCTCAAATCAGCAATCTTCATAAAGAATGAGATGGCTGAATCTTCTTTATCCATTTTTACATGGTGAAGCTATTGTCTCAAAGCAAGGGCTCTGATGGTATTGTTGATCTCATATAATCCTTTTAGAGTATCAAACATTTCTTTAGTTGTCTTCAACTTGGAGATGATTGGTACTAGGTGATTCATCACAGAGTCTATCATGATCTTTCTAGCCTTCGTGCTATTTTTCTTCCACTGGATTTTCTCAGTATCATCGAAAGGCTCGGGAATATCACTCTCCACGAAATCAAGAAGATCATTCTCCTCTAATACAATAAGTACCCTGGGTTTCCAAGAGTTGAAGTTTGAGGCTCCATCGAGCCTATCTTCTACCTTGACACCATTCACCATTTTCTTTTTCCGCACAAAGTCACCTTCAAGGATTTGTCCTTAAGTCTAAATAAATTGCAACCTTAGATCTGCAATATTTTGCCTTCAAGATTTGCCCTAGATGAAAAGTTGACTTGACTGCTTACACAAATCTGATTAGATCTTTTCTTAGACCCGCTCTGATACCATGTTAGTTTTTATGATGAGAAATGAAATAAGCAGAAAAATGCAACACAACGAACAGAACACAATATTTTTACCCTGGGAAAACCCTCCTTCTCAAGGGAGAAAAAACCAGCAAAATATCTCTTATATATCAATATAAGTGTAGAATTTGTGTACAATCAAGCCTTACACAAGGCTAAGTCTGACACAAATAATGGAGACACTTCTCCTTATAATGGAACTGTTGTTAAGATAGCCTGAACTCTCTTGCTGCTGCTAAAGGCGAACACTTGCTGCTGAATATATTTGAATATCTGCTGCTGATAATAGGCTAATATCTGTTGCTGATAATAGGCGAATATTTGCTGATAAGATGTGAATATCTGCTGCTGATAAGGTGTGAATGTCTTCTGATAAGATGCAAATTGGAAAAATGTTGTGATGATTAAATGGCATAGCATCACCTCCCTCATATACAAGGAGGGGCGACCTCTTCACTAGGTCGGCTCCTTTTGGAGAATAAAGAATTTAAAATATCATTTAATACAAGAAAGGCAGATCAGCCTTAGCCAAGGAGAAAATAGCTCTTGAAGCTATAAAACACTAACAATGACAAGTGCCAACTCCGAAACTTTCTAAAAATAGACATGCCCTCCAAGAAGTTTGGAGAACACCCCAAGAGTCTGAAAAACACTTCTGAAAGCGTCACTGCAATCCATATCACCAATTGAGCTCAACACCACCAACAAATGCCAAGAAAACCTAAATCTGGATCCTCTAAGAAGTTTGGAGTTCTCCCCAACACACCTAGAGGCATATGAGAAAACTCGAAAAACTAGCCAAAAACTCACAAAACAATAATGCATAAAATGGGGACATTACATTGGTGCGAAATTACCAAAGGGGAAGGAGCTTGTGCAAGTAGATACCACACAATTTGTGACCAACTTTATCACCTTGCAGAGCATTTATAATTTGCTAACGCCCTTGAAGCAAATGTTTGTGCACCAAAAATGGATGGACTCTTCTTATTCAAAAAAGACAAATGGAGGGAGGATCATAAAGGCAATCTTTTATGATGTCTTTGCAAAGAGTGGTAAAGAAATTATCAACATAACTCCAAACCTCTATTTAATTTTTAAATTTTATTTTTTAATTTCACTATATTAAAATTCTAATTACTAGCTTAACTTTTATTTTAAATTGCAACTTTAATTTGTTTGTAGGTGTTGGAGCCATGAGTAGAGGCTTCGAGCTTAGTGGATTGGAAGCAAAACACAATCGGGTACCTATGAGGCCATTGACAAGACCAAGGAGACCATTCAAAAGCATCTATGAGGAAATAGAAGAAAATTCAAACTCATTTGGAAAATGGAACCCTCCTACCCATTCATGTAGTGGTATACTACGTCATCCCCATGTTTTCTACACAAAGGACTTCATGGTTGTTGATGTGGAGGCTATGATGAACTTCACAACATGCATTGAGAGGATGACACCTAAGGAAGAGGTCATGGATAATTTATGGGGAGTTGTCAAGATACAAGCATGCAAAGGAGAGGCTCTTCTCTTCACCACTAGCTATCTAGGGAGAACAACCAAAGGACCAACTAAAGAAAATTTTCAATCTTCACTTCACATCACTTCAAATCTTTAATTTGTGCAATTGTTGCTTACTTACAAACTTGTGAATGTCCTAATTGTAGTTGATTGGAGGAAAGATTGAGGTGCAAAAACTTCAAATCTTTAAAATATGGCCCTCTGAAATTTATTCCAATCTTGTAGCGCTTCTAGATGTGAGTGCAAGTGGAGCTTATTTGATGCCATCCACAAGAAGTGTAACAAATTGGCCCAAAAACACCTCAATGACTCATCTATATGCAATGTAGCCTTCGCCTTCGCCTTCTCTCAAAAAAGATAAGAGGCTCAAAGAGTCATGAGGCAATTGACTTGGCTGACATTGATTCATATAGTAATTGGCTGGTCCATGATGAGGACCCCATGTTTAGAAAAGATACGATTGTTAATTTTTGAAGGCAAGCAAGGAGGGTACAACAAAAGTAAGAGGCATTGGATTGAATGGCATCATGGTTGAGGATAATGGTGATCCTAAGAAGTCATTACCTTATAGATTGGGTGTGAAGTCACAATTGACTATGAAAAGTAGGACCCGAACCATCATGAAGATGTACACAAAGAGGACAAAATTATAAATCATTGTAACTAGCAAAAAATTGTAATTTTTGATAATGGTTTTCAATCATCATGAGATTCAATTCATATTATTAGCTGTTGTATTTGCATTGCTGATGTGATATTTTACTCTCTTTTTATTCAAATTTAATAGAAAACACTTCCCCAACATTCTACAGACTCGTTTCATATGTTTCCAAACTATACTTTGCATAAGGAATTTAAATATTCGTTTAATTTTCCGAGTTTTTTTCTGAATCGTCAAGTATGAGTCAAAATTGAGTCTGCCAAGTTTCACTAAGTCACAATTTTATGAACTATGCATTCAATTGCCTGGATATTTAAAAAAAGGCAGATATGAGTGTTGATCATGCTTTCGAGAAGTGCTACATTTTGTTTGGTTAATTTCTATGTTGCAAGTTTTGGTTAGATCCTAGTTTGGGTTCTTGGATTCAATTCGTGGATCCCCGAAAAGATTTGGGGGGTTGGGCTTGTTTTGGGTTCGTATGTACAAAAAATGTAAAAAATCATAGTATATATATATTTGCAGCCACAATTCCAATTGCCAATTGAATAATAAATAAATATTAAAAATATGATAGTACATATACAAATATTGATAGTATTATTATAATGAATAATAATAATACAATATTATAATATATTAATACAATTATTATATTATTTACATATTAATAATTTAATATTATAATAATTACTAAAATATCTACAAATCCCTGCCACATCAAACCGGATCCTGAATCTGATTTGAATCAGACCCAGATCCAATGACTTGGCCTGCAGTTCTGGTAACACAGGGTACATGTACAACCTCAACTAGGGTATGGTTGCAATTGAAATGATTATTTTTTTTTTAAAAAGTGCCATGGTAATCCAAGCTGAACCTAAATTCTTGAAAAAGATGAACAATGTTCCCAAACATCCAAAACTCCTAAGAAATGCCACAATAGGTCTCACTTCATGTATCATTATGTACCATAAACCTCCTTCAATATCATATGTGGCACATGATTGCACATTCTAAGTTCATTATGCATTTCCCTAGACTTCAAAATTAGATTCCAATCCCCAAAAATGTTTTCCAATTTAATACAGCCGATTTTCAATTTTTCACTTGATTTGAAAGTTCTATAGATTTTTGTTCAAAAACAAAATTCTCTGCCTAGCTCACAAATTAATGCAGAGTAAAGCCTATTTTATTGTAAAGAAATCAGAAATACTAAAAGTAGTATACATTAGATTTAATCAACCGTGATTTACGGGGAAAACTAACTCAGTTACCACTATATTGAGCCTCAATCTTACTGTAGTAGCTAATTTTATACCTTACAATCGCATCTAGACCACTTATATAGCCAATGAAAATGAGGACAAACTATTAAGCAATATCAAGATGGTAGAAATAACTGAGCCATTTTGTATGTGAGATCCATTTGATGTCTGTAGGAGCTACTCAGAAAGGCTGTTTGTATAGCAATAATTCCAATTTTATCATATTGTCCAATGCAGTTTTGAGTTATTTTCCCCAATCCCAAAAATAGTTTCCAAGTTAATACAGCCAATTTTCACTTAATTTGAAATTTCTATACACTTTTGTTCAAAAATAAAATTCTCTGCCGAGCTCACAAATTAATAGAGAGTAGCCTACTTTATTGTAGACGTTTAGAAATACTAAAAAATGGTATACATTAGATATAATCAACCATGATTTACTGGAAAAACTGGCTCAGTCACCACTATATTGAGCCTCAATCCTACTGTAGGAGCTAACTTTATCCCTTGCAATCGCATATGGACCACTTATATAGCCAATGAAAATAAGGATAAATTATTGGGCAATACCAAGTTGGCAGAATTAATTGAGCCATCTTGCATGTGAGATCAATTTGATGTCTGTAGGAGCTACTCAGAAAGGCTGTTTGTACAGCAATTGTTCCAACTTTGTCATATTGTCCAATGCAGTTTCAAGTTGTTTTCATGTCAGAAAATAGCAGTTTTTCAACTATTCTTATTTTTGCCGGCACAAATAATTACCATCCTGCCTTACATATTATGTACATACAATTCTCTGAACTTGACTAATAATAAATCTCATTCTGGTAAATGATATTGTATGCAAGATTTGTTCCCCAATCCTAACATTGTACAATGTAGATGTGTAATGTCCCCTTTTGGGATATTCCTAAATTTAGGCCTGCAAAACAATAATAATCACTAAAAACTGATATTGGTAATAACAAGTGTAAACTTTATGGTTATATTCAGATTAATACATAAAATATTATAATATTGTGAGCAATACATCATAGGTAAAACATTTTAATATTTTGATCTACAATTCAGAACATCATTAATATTTGAATTTAAAATATCTTAACATCATTAATGATTATTATAAGGCATATTCCTATAGTCAATCATATTAGGAATTCACTTGAAGTACTTGCAAACCGCAATCTCAAGGATGGTTGTCCTTGTATTGCGAGAGCATGGGTGGATCCTTGTCCATCCATCTCCAAGTGGCGTACTTGAAAAGACCCTTAAGCCTAGGAACACTCATATGCCTCCTAGCCCACAAGCGCTCCATCTCGGGGTGACGTACTTGAGAAGTCCCTCAAGCCCAAGAACACTCATCCACCTCCTAGCCCATGAACATGGTAGGATCTCAGGTCCACTCCATCCCTCAATCCACCTTGGAGGTGCTCCATCCTCCTCGATCAAGCCCATGAGCACTCATTCGCCTCCCAACCGACAAGCACTCCATCTCGAGGGTGGCATGCTTGATAAGATGCATGAAAACTGTCTTCCTCAACAAGCCCGGGAGCACTCATACACCTCCTAGCCCACAAGCGCTCCATCTTGGGGGTGGTGTACTTGATGAAGGAAAGGCCGATTCTTCATCTCTCATGAACTCGAAAGGTTGATCAGCCTCCCTATTTGCAAAACACTTTTATAAATTCAAAATAGATTGCTAAAAGAATATACTTTTATTCTTAATTTACACTCTCAACTTACTTCCCAATAATATTCTTGCTGAAACAATACTCATCTCCAACAGATATCTTATGTTTCAATTTCTTATTTTCCTTTTTCTAATTTCATCCACTTCCTTGATGAGTGACGATTGCTTCTTGAATGCCAATGAACTGATTTACCCTTTATATCCATTTCTTGAAGGAGTCACCACTCTTCATAATAAATGAGTCACCACCCTTCATAATAAAAGTCACCTCCCTTCAAAATAAATGAGACACCACCCTTCATGGCTATCTTTTGAGAATAATACTTTATTTCCAAATTGATTGATAGATTTATTCCCCATTGACGATTTCTTCTTAAATGAAATGCTCTCCCTTTAATATCTCAAGTTTGAGAGAGTCACACCTTTTCACCTCAATAGTTACAACTCTTAATCGCTGCACTTGTCATGGCCCTGAAATTGTAACACTAAGATATAAAGCATTGAAATGCAAATAAATAAAATAAATAAATAACAAAATACATATTAAAAATATTAACAATTTAATATTATTATGATTATAATTATCACAAGATAATATTATAATTATAATTATCAAAATTATAATTATTATGATATAATAATTAGTTATATATTAACATATTAATATAAAACATCGAATAATATCAAATTCAGATTATTATGGAGGAAACAAATTAAAAGCAGCGATTATCCTTAATGCAGCAACAGCGTTTATTAAATGATGCAGCAATTACCCAAGTCATAAGCCAGCGATTAAAGTAGAAGACGGCAATTAAAGTAGCGATTATTTATTCTCAAAGGGAAGCAGTCAACTTTGTTAATAAAGGAATGTGACCCTTTAAACAGATGCCTCTTTTCAAAGAAGATGTGTCTCCTCATTGAGACATGAATATATAAGAATAATAAGAAGTATGTGGAGAGGAGGCATGTGGTTTAAGTGATAAAAATAAATCGTATACACAGCAGAAAGGAGAAGGAAGAAAGAGCATTCAAAAATAAATAAGGATCTGTACTCAGGAAGGAAACAGAATGGAATATAGTGAGATAAAAACACAGAGATATAAACAGCGAATAGGGACAGAAATAGGAGTATTTCCTGAGCATAGCAGCAGATGCATTAATACGATATACTCAGATTTGGGAAGAAGAAATAAGAAGCCTGATATGGAAGAATGTATAAAGAAGAGGATAGTTCAACGGAAGATAGATGAAGATAAATGATAAATCAATAAGGGAAGTAAGTTATATATACATATAATCTAATATATATATATATAAAGTTAATTCTTATTAGTCAGTACTCAATTGAAACTAATCTGCTTGTTTCACCTTAAGCAATATCTTCTGAATATTGTGAACAGATGGATTGAAGGCAAAGAACATACAGACCGGCAATCACCAGGGAAACCAGTCCAGTTCACCCCAGTAGATTATTATTATTATTATTATTATTATTATTATTATTATTATTATTATTATATTCAAGGGTATATTCTGCCAATCAAATGTTTTACATATGTATACATATTGCTTATAGAGAATAAAGAATGCTTAATGTATAATTTCTTACGATAGAATAGGAGATATGTGTGACTGTCTGAAATCCACCTTGTAGGAAGGGCCTGGGGTGAAGGGGTAAACAAGGCTAAGTAGGCCATTCTAGAGTTGACCGTAATGGCTCCTAGGACTAGAGGGCACTTACACAAAGAGCCAAGTAACCCACTTACGACCCCCGCCCAATTCCACAAGATGGCAAGTGTCTTTAGGGGGTTGAGACATTGATGGGGAAAGCAGATACAAGCCGCCAAGGGAGAGGGTTGTGGTATACACCCTCTTAGGCTTGGTGTAGAAATGGCATCGGGCGGACCCATCATGTCCCTTCTCCCAAAATCCTAATATGCCTGTATTATTGATAATCTATGGATATGATGTAATAGCCTAACTATAATAAGTAAGCATAAATTATATATATTGTTCATGTGGTGATTGTAGGATTCAAACCTACAATTGCATCATTAAAGAGATATTTATTCGGTAAGACAAACTCCTAACCCCGCTTTGCTGCAATTTGTGAATAGTAGGCAAATTCTAGGGCAAATCACGAGAGGGACAGTACAGCACTTGGAGAATAATAATTTAATTTTAAATAAGTCAATTCATTAATGCTGCTGTCTATTACTTGTAATCAGTCCTAATAATTCCTCACCCTTCCCTTTCCTTCTAGATCTACCTTCCTTATATGCCTTATCTTGCTTAAGGGACACAACCTTTCATATGCTGGTTGACCAATCCTTAACTACTTAATCTGTATTTAATGCTAGTTTGGTGTAATATTAATTATCTTTATTGATTTCTTTTGAAGCATAGGCTGCAGACATTCAGGAATTAAACGGGACATTACAAGATGTTTATATCACAGAGAGTTAAAAGCAAGGATAACTATTCAGATTTTTTATTTTACATCTTAATAGCCAAGGTGCTTGAATTAAGACACTTCAAAGCTTAGACGGTAGACCTGTTCCCATGAAAGGCTTTTGTATATCATACAGTATTATTTAAACCAACTACAAACTAGATTACAGATCCAACTTAAATGGCATGAATAGTAACTTCAATAATTAAAGCTGTTCCCATGAAAAGATATTATGTTTTATATGGTGACATTTCAAACAAACATAACCCAAATTGCAGACCTACTATTTATGTTCTTCTTTATATGCCTTCTGGGCTAAGATTTATATGAATTTTAGTTACACCCATGGTAGTCTGAAATTGAGCTTAAAGTGAGATATTGACACTTGCCACATGTACGAAATAAAAGTTTTATAGTTTATACCAATTTGTGTAGGAAATGCATACACTAAAACTTGATTCTGACACCCAAAAGATTTGATTCAAACTTATGCTAGGCATGGGATGCTAATACCAAGAAACACTAAAATAACTTTTATCAGTCGAAAAGCAACACCAACTACATTGTATGCATAATTTACCTGCTCAAAAGGAGGAGGTGGCTTGCCGCGACAGAAGTTTGACAATGCCCATGTGGCATTCCTCAACATTGATATTTTAGCATGCTCATTGAACTGAGAAAGCAGATTCCTCATAGCCCCATAACTAAGTATAAGATCCCTGTGCTTAGGAGAGTCTCCAGCAATATTGGCTAAAGCCCAAACAACCTGTGACACGTATCAATAACAAACATAGAAACAGAAACATGAACAGGACAAAGTCTCATGATACATGATTAAATTTAAAGCTGAGTTAAGAAAGCATGATTGAATACTTGTTCACGCAGATCATCACTGGGAGAATAAAGGAGCTGAACTAACAAAGGCACTGCACCACACTCAATCACAACACTTGTTTGCTCTGATGTTCCAGATGCAATATTTGTTAAAATCCATGCTGCCTCAAGCTGCAATATTAAATGACAAAGTGATCAAACTTAACAGTGTTTATAGATAAGAAATAAACACAAAACATTAAAACTAAACAAAAGGCTTAAAAGAATTTTCTTTAAACAAAGACCATCAAATCCCATGTTAAGTTGGCAACCCTGAGCAATTAAAGTTAATGGAAAAAAATATATGTCAATAAAGAACTGTCCGTTATCTTTATTCTAATGAATCTTTGTTCAAATCAAGTTAAATGCATGTAAGCAAGCCTATAAGCCCACTGATCTTTTTCTTGAAAGATTTATGAGCCCTGCCAAACATTAGGTATATATTAGTGATTTACCGTATCCTGATTTTAGATTTCTAAATGTCTTAGGATAAGAACTAGTGTTTCTCTGAGTTTCACAGACAGCAAAAAAAAATAGACTTCAAGGGGATGGCAAATAAAATAATATATAAAAATTATTATTTGAATTTTTATATTACAAATAACTAAAATACCTTAAAATAACTTAAACAAACTAAATGAAACCAAATGTTTAAAAATGTGAACATTTAAATATGCCCAATTTCTTTTCTTCCACCAACAATTATTTGGCCTTGAGTGTAGGGAAGGTTCTATGTGGAATCAATTGCTTTCTAGGAATATCCAGCATGGACCTCTTAGCCCTAAACTCTCCCCAATGAGGATTCTTAGATTCTGCATTGGTACTCCAACAATGATTGATGACAATATTATTGGGTCCTCCATTGCATTCCAACGTACGGACATCTAATAAATTTTTGCTTACTTCCAAGGTTCCCCATCTTCTTCTCCCACAACTTTGCAAGGTCCTCCCCTCAACCTTCTAGTTATAGTTATACTTGTTCAGGTTTATCCTACATGTCCAGTTCATTGTTTTTCTTGCTTTTCTTTGCCTTTTGTGTGTGTTTTGAGTGTAGTGCCTTTTTAGCCCCAGGACTTGGCTATTGTAACATTTATATTTTCCAGTTTTACTCCCTTTGAACTATTATGGATCATTCATAGAAACTAGTGCATTTTCTTTCTTTCTATGGAAGGAAAAGTGTTTTTGCAGGTCAACAATTGTTAGTTTTAGGATCAGAAATGTAAGCAATCAGAAAAATGCAACAAATAAGTGATAAGACAATGAACACAATGTTTATCCTGGGAAAACCCTCCTACTCGAGGGAGAAAAACCCAGCAACAATATTCTCTTTATAAATCAGATATAGAAGTGCAGAATTCTGCATACAAAATCAGGCCCTTTGAATTTGGCCAAGTCCAATACAAAGAATGGAGACACTTCTCCTTGATGCTAAATACAAATGAAGATACTTCTTCTTGAATTTGGACCTGCTGCTAAATTGGCGAACTGCTGCTTGAAGTTGGCGAACTTGAGTTGGAATGGATTAACTTGATGATCAAATGGGAGGACTCTCTCCTCCTTATATACCAAGCCAAGTGACCTCCCTCCTAGGTCGGCTATTAGAAAGAATAATTATCATTTAAAGCATGAAGGCCGACCAGCCTTTAATTAAGGGAAAATAGCTCCCGAAGCTATAAAACACTAACAACAATAACCTTGGCAAAGAATCATAAAATTTGCTTGGAACAAATCTTCCTAGTTTCTGGACAAATTCAGTAGGTGACCACTTCAAGAAGGCTGCATAGATTCCTCATTCGCTTATCTAATTTACCCAAGAAGGACTGATCTCAGTCACAAGTCACAACAAGCCCACAAGAAGCCTTCTACATTATTTTATTGCAATGCTTTTCTTTTATGTTTAAAAGTTGCAGGCATCAGGGACACCCTAATATCCTGGGAACACCAATACGTTACCAATTTCAGAAAAAACAGGAGGATGTCCCTGTTTTGTAAGAGAAAAAGGAGGAATGGTAAATGGGGAGAAAGTTCCATCGAACATCCCCCTATCCCTCAGGACACATCCAAAGGGGATACTATTAAAAACACGGTTTTATTTACTTATTCCAAAAACGGAGAGGATGTCTCCATCCATCATGACTACTCCATATACACATTATGTCAAAATGTGCTAAGCATGTATTTCAAACAAGCCCAAGAAAAGGGGCTTACTAAATGATTATAAGAAAAAAGCTTGTATGATGAGTCCATCTTGGCATCTACACAGAGAATTTTCTTTTGACCGACTTCATAGAGATTTTGTAAAAGATAATTGAAGCATCTACAATAATATAGAATGCTATATGACCAAGAACTATTAAAACCTTAATAGCGGTGCAGAGTTATACACAAATCTTACCTGAAGTTGTGGTGTATCTTCCCTTTGCAGAAAATCAACCAATCGAGGCACAACTCCCGTTTTAATAATTTCACCAATCTGAGGATCTCTCTCTGCACAAGAAGCATTAGAATCCTTCAAAATATACTCCATAACTAATTGGGATGCAAACAGAAACCAATCATGTCATTTACTTTTCAAGAACCACTAAAATTAATAATTAATCTGTCAACATCTCAGATTTTTTCATTTTATTACATGTCTCACTAGACCTTATCTCTGTTTGGTACACTTGGGAAATAAAAGATAAAACATGGTTTCCTGCTACACACTATCAACTATCAAGCATAAACGTATGAAAAGTTTTATTTTTATAAACTGACCAATGGCTGACAATTTCCGGAACTGGGTAGCAGAATCAAGTTGTAATGTTGTATCTTGGGACATGACTGAGGTTGCCAATGATGATAGAGTCTCCAACTGTTGCAAAAGAAGAATAGCATTAAAGAACAAAACACAAAATGTAGAACTAAAAGAATTATGTGAGTAAAGGGAAAAACAGCATGTTGTATTTCTAACTATAAATTCAATTATTCCTTGTACATATGTTCTTACAAGCACACACTATATAAATATATTGATAAATGCATTCACTGTCCACTTCCTTGTAGTCAGATGCAATATTATAGAAGACTTTATTGTAAAGTGAATCAACAATTAAAACCAAGAGGGCATTCCCTCAATACATAACCAGTTGTCTACCACATAATTGCATGCATCTACATAAGATGCATTCAGTACCAATGATAGGCATCGACCCAACTGTTACCCAACATGATGAAGAATTATGCAAGATGCATTTTAACACATTGAGAAGAAAAACAGCAAGAGAAATCAGTACAACGATACTGTATGATGTTCAATATACTTAAAATTTCATTGACTACAAAAACCTGAGAGACCAAATAGAATGTCACTTAAAAAGGAAAATAAAATCTTTTTGAAAGAAGAAAAGAATTGCAAGGCACAATAAAGAAATTGATGAAAAAATTCACCATAAGGAACAGTGAGGCAAGCTCCTACAGCAATGAAAAGGGGGAACAATCAAAGAATCAATCTCTGATCACTGATCGACAATGCCATTCTATCAAAAGCTTAATTCAAAAAACAATGCAAATACCAATAAAAATAGCAAGTTGTATAAGTAAATTATTCTTGCAATAATTAATTAGCAAATACCTCCCACTAATTATTAGATATAACAAACAGGAAAAAGTATGGATGAGTACTACAACCCTAATCCTATAGTGTGTATTTGGTTATGAGTAGTCAACTTGTGGCTACCTTAGCCCTTAAATAAGTTATATAATCATTATTATAATTATATAAAAGTAGATAGGTCATCTTAGGGGTTATAGTTAAGCATCTAAGTTGACCTAGGTGGTAGCCAAGGCATAATTAGGTATATATAGGAGCTAGTGGCTAGTCATTACAATCATGTTGAGTACGGTGTTTATGAAGACTATTGAAGGTATCCCCCTCGAAGTGGATAAGGAGGTTGCCCCCTCAAAATGGCAATATTATTATCAAGTATTTTCAGCATATTTCATATCATATTCTTCTATTGTGCAAGTTGTTTCATTACAAGCAATATTAGAGCATGATCTTGGCACCATGAAGACAAGACATTTTTTTTCAATATTGAAGGTTATTAAAATATTATTTACATTATTTATGTAATGGTCAAATGTTGTATTATAATATTCTTGATAAGATCGTTTTATCGATCTCCTTCAGTTTCTTTTAGAAACTTGCCATTCTTGTATATTTGTAAATTCTATATGAAGCTTTCATGCTTCCTGTAAATCAATCAAGTATTTTTTTACCATCTGCTTCTTTACATGGTATCAGAGCCAGGAATTATTGGCGCCAATCGTGATTTCTGATTTTTCAAAGACCCTGTGAAAATCGCGTCCTTCCTTTGTTATCACGTGATTTTCTTCTGCAAGTTCTTTCTGCAAAATCGTGATAGGTATTGGCGCAATTCTGAATTTCGTGGGGTTTTTTCATTTTTAAAAATCATGTCTTTGTTCTCTCGACATTTTTCGCGATTTTTTGTGACCTCTGTTTTTCTGGCGCATGTTCTAGAAGGTGTGCGACTTCCTGAGTATTTTTGGTGGTCGGGATTTCATTTCTTGTTTTGTATGCGATTTCCAAACCTAAACTTCGCGACTTCTAGACGTCTTTTCTGCCAGTACAAGGGTTTTCTCCTGCATTTTCTTGGCCGCACGAATTTGATCAATTTCTAGGCGCGAATTTAATCATTTTCTAGGCATGTTTTTGTCTACATCTAGGCACAACTTTCAATTTTTTCCTGAGCTCATTTTTTATCTCCCAGCTCGTGTTTTATCGCGATTTTGTGGCATTTCTAAGGCATTTTTGGACGTGTTCTTCTGTGCTCTTTTTTTTCTACCCAAGTTCTTTTTTTTTTTGGCAGGATTTACCTTTGAAAGCAAATTTGTGGTTTCTTTTGATCATGGGTTTTCTGCTCTGCTCCTAGCCGACCTCTATGTTCACAAATTTTCAAAAAAGCAAGCTAGGGTTTTAAATACATCCTTAGATTCAAGCCAAAAAAAAAATCTGATCATAGATTCTTTCTAGGGGTTTTCGAGAAGATTTCTGGGTAGTAGTCAGAATTTTCTAGGTGCCTTGTAATTCGTGCATTGGAATTTGTGCAACCAAGGTTTCTTGAAATCTATGCCTGAAATTGCCTCAACCTTCAATACATTGGAACTCATGTCTTGGGTTTCGTGCAATCAGTCTTATCGCCTCTTCTGTTTGTCTTGTTTTTTGTGCCTTGAAAAGCATGCAAGATGGCAAGTTTGACCAACATTATGTTGGAACGTAGTCAACGATTCAATGGCAGAAATTATAATACCTGGAAGCAGCGAATGATGACTATCTTCAAATATCGTTGCCTTGATCAGATTGTTCTAGGTACTGCTACTCGTCCCACCACGGTGAGTAAAGACCAAGAAAAGTTTGATGAGCAAAATCGTGAAACAATGATGCTCATTAAGCTTTCAGTTACCGATGATCAACTTCCACAGGTTCCATCCAGCAAATCAGCTACTGAGATTTGGGAGCATTTGAAAACCTTGCATTAGAAAAAGAGTTTGGTTGTCCCATAATCACTTTTAGGTCAGATAATGGGGGGAATTTTGTTCTATTGCTTTCTCCAACTTTTGTGATACACACGGCATCAAACGCCAATTAACCACACCCTACACTCCTCAACAAAACGGTGTTGTAGAGCGGCGCAATCGTACCATCACTGAGATAGCCCGCTCCATGTTACAACACAGGAGTGTTCCTAATAAATATTGGGCAAAAGCAATCTACACTGTTGTCTATCTCCTTAATCGGTCTCCTACACAGGCTATTAAGGGGAAGACTCCTGAGGAAGCTTGGACTGGTCGCAAACCTAGGATCAGTCATCTAAAAATCTTTGGCTCTTTAGCATATGTATGGATTCCAGATGCCAAGCGCTCCAAGTTGGATTCCAAGAGTCAAAAGCTTATGTTCACAGGGTACAGTGACAACCATAAGGCTTAGCGATTGATTGATGTAGACACTGATCATCTCATCTTCGATCGGGATGTTGTCTTTGATGAAGAACGAGGACCTTTTCACCTTTCCTCGTTTGTGCAGCATTCTGAGGATCAGCCTTTGAAGGCTTCTGATTTGGGTGTTCATCTTCCATTAGGTCCACCTAATGGGAGGGATGATGCAGATTCTGTTTTTGATGATGCTCTACCCGATTTTCCTTTGAATGATGTTGATCTTCCACCTATTAAACCTATTCCAGATCCACTACCAGTTCTAGCTCCTCCTATTACATCTAATGTTGGCACTTCTCCTCTCCAGCCTAAATGGTGGGCTAAGACTATTGGTGATCTTCATGATGATGAGCTCATTGAGGGGAGATCGTCCAAAAACAAGAGCAAATAGCAGCATACAATTAATTTTGCTCTCATGGCCAACATTCACAATGTCTATGAGCCTCAAACATATTCAGATGCTAAAGGAATTCCTGAGTGGGAAAAGGCTATAGAGGCTGAATATCATAGTCTTCAGAAGAATCACACTTGGGTCCTTTCTAATCTTCCTCCAAGGAAGAAGCCCATTAGTTGCAAATGGGCGTATAAGGTTAAGTACAAAGCTGATGGAACCCTTGACAAGTACAAAGCTCGTCTCGTTGCTAGGGGATTCTCACAAAAGGAAGGAATTGACTACGAGGAGACTTTTCCTCCTACAACCAAGATGAGTACCATTCGGCTCATCCTTGCCTTAGCAACCCAGTTTGGTTGGAAAGTCCATCAGATGGATGTTAAGAGTGCTTTCCTCAACAGTGAGTTGAAGGAAGAAGTCTACATGACGCAGCCTCTGGGGTTCAAAGTTGTCGGTAAAGAACACTAGGTGTGCAGACTGGTGAAAGCACTCTATGGCCTAAAACAAGCTCCTCGGGCTTGGTACATCAAGATTGACAAGTATCTCACAGATCATGGCTTTCAAAGGAGTACATATGATTCCAATTTGTATGTCAAACACACTGGTAGTGATATTCTTATTCTTGTTGTCTATGTTGATGACTTGATCATTACTAGCAGCTTGACACATTTGATCAATGAGATCAAATAGGATTTGTGCAGCTCATTTGACATGACAGATTTAGGACTTTTGCATTATTGTTTAGGTGTTGAGGTTTGGCAAACAGAGAGCAGTATATTCATCCCCTAGTCCAAATATGCTCTAAGTCTACTGGATAAGTTTTGAATGCAGAATTGCAAACCTACCTCCACGCTTATGGAAAAAGGGCTAAAGTTGTCAGCTAAATCAGACTCACCTGTAGTGGATGAATCCTTGTTCAAGCAACTAGTGGACAGCCTCATCTATCTCACTACCACTAGACCTGACCTCAGTTTTGCAATGAGCTACATTTCACGCTTCATGACAGCCCCCAAGGCTGATCATTGGGTTGCAACAAAGCGAGTGTTGCGTTATGTGAAAGGCACTTCTGATTATGGACTTCTTTACACTAGGAGTCACGATCCTAGACTCACTGGTTACACAAACTCAGATTGAGCAGATTCGGTTGATGATAGAAAATCAACATCTTGGTATGTTTTCAATTTGGGATCTAGTGCAATCACTTGGACTAGTAAAAAGCAACAAGTAGAGGCTCTCTCCTCAATAGAAGTAGAGTATCGAGGAGTAGTTAAAGCAGCTTGTGAGGTAGTTTGGCTTCACCGAATGCTTGCAGATATACAAACATCTCAAGCAAGTCCGACTCCCTTGTTCTGTGATAATCAGGGAGTTCTCAAACTTGCCAAAAACTCAGTCTTCCATGAAAGAACCAAGCATGTAGAAACTCATTGTCACTTCATTCGAAAGCTTGTTGAAGACGGATTAGTTCAGTTGTTGTATATTCCAACAGAGGATCAAACAGCTAATATTCTCACCAAGTCTCTCAGTCCAGATAAGTTTGTAAAATTCAGGGGGCGTCTTGGTGTAGTTGATAGTTTGACCATTAAGGGAGGGTATTAAAATATTATTTACATTATTTATTTAATGGTCAAATGTTGTATTATAATATTCTTGATAAGATTGTTTTATCGATCTCCTTCAATTTCTTTTAGAAACTTGCTATTCTTGTATATTTGTAAATTCTATATGAAACTTTCATGCTTCCTGTAAATAAATCAATTAATTTTTTACCATCTGCTTCTTTACAAAGGTCATTTTGGAAAGTGTCTCTTTGATTTGATGAAATTTTTCTTAATTTTTAAAGGGTTATTTAAGATAATAGTGAGTCTACTGCAGTATAAATTTGAAGGAAATTGGAGTAGAATTAAAGGAGTTATTGCAGAATTAGGGTTATATTAGAGTTTCCACCTAATTTGCCCCCAAAGCTGAAAATTAAAATTTCCTTTTTTAATTTCAAAAGGGTTTATCAAGAACATGTTTATCCTTCTATAATACAGATTTGGGGTCATTTGGAGAAAAAATAAAGGATTTATTGCAAAATTAGTGTTTCCACCAAATTTGCTCCCAAGGCTGCAAATCAACAAATTTATTGGATATTTGTTCTGGGAAGTGATATCTAGATGCTAGTAAGTAACAAAAAAAATAATAGATTAATTTGATTTGGTTTGTGTCATTTATTGCAAAACTATTTTGTTGCACCATGGTAGGGTCTTCCACAAGAAGCAAAAAGAATACATTCACTCTTAGAAGGGCTCATGATAAAAATAATCCATTAGTGGAAGAAATAGACACCACACCTAGGGAAGAAGAAACCAAAAATATGAAGGTGGATATTGAACACATGTTGGATATGATACAAGGAGATATGTCAAGCACCCATAACATATTGGCAAGTATCAATGCTTATTTGCACAATTGATCAAGCTCAAAAGTAGATGTTTCAAGAAACCAAGGTGGATCATCTAGGTTAGCTAATATAGATCCAAATGCTAACACTCATACAGGATTTCAAAAACTATTACCAATTAAGAACATGCAAGAAGAAGTGGGAGAAGGAGAAGAAAATGAGGAAAAAGTAGTCAAAACATCTTTCCATACATTATCACTACTTGGAGAAATTTGAAATGGATTGCCTCCTAAAGGAGATTATAGTCGAGACATTCCATCAATACTAGGGTGCCATCTATCACCCTTCAACTCCTCCTCAAAGGCACACCAAAAGGCTAGAGAAATGGAAGAATGGATCCATCAACAAGAGGTACCCTCTAATCTCAAGGAGAACAAGACAAAGGAACAAAACATAATGACGCGGCAAGTGGATCAATACAAAATTCTAACACAAAATGCTATCTAAGCTAGCTACAAAGAGAAGACACTTCTTGGAGCTCCAGTTAATTTTATAGACACATATGAAGAAGTGAGAACAAGGAAAATCCCAAAGTAATCATCAAATGGAAGTATTTTTTGGTCAAACTTACCACTTGGAAAGATGAATATTTTATATACAAACATCCACAATTGATTAGCGTTGAGGACAAGGCTTTTGTAAAGAGGGGGGCATATTACGCCCCCAATCCTATAGTGCAAATTTGGTTATGAGTAGTTGGCTTGTGGCTACCTTAACTCTTATATAAGTTATACAATCATTATTATAATTATATATAGATAGATAGGTCATCTGAGGGGTTATATTTAAGTATCTAAGTCAATCAAGGTGGTAACCAAGGCATAATTAAGTATGTATAGGAGCTATTGGCTAGTTATTATGATCATGTTGAGTATTGTGTTCTTATTGAAGACTATTGGAGGTATCCCCGTCAAAGTGGATTAGGAGGTTGCCCCCTCAAAGTGGCATATTATTATCAGTATTTGCAACATATTTCCTATTATATTATTATATTGTGCAAGTTGTTTCATTACAATGAGGACTAGATCAAATGACTATGAATCACAATTATGCAAATGGAGGAGTTTCAAGAAAAATTGTGACGCCCTTAGCCAAGACAACCCAAACAGTGGTGAATTATAAGACACTCTCCTAGGGAAATGAAAAGGAGAAACCATCACAAGATCAATCTCATGATTGTTGATCAAAAATGCCACTGAATCCAAACAACAATGCAAGAAGACAATCAAATGTCCATAAAAATAGCAAGTGGTCAACCAAGAACTAGACAAATGCACACTACACAAGATTTTGATGAGAAAGTGCATATCCAAATTCTCAGAATATAAAAGCCTATAAACCTATGGCATATTATTATCCTCCGTTGTGTGAGGTTGAGGAATTGAGCGATATTAGAAGGCTTCTTGCTGCTCGTCTTGGCCACAGAGTAATTGATTATTGCAGAAGGGTGGAGGTCGATGGATTGGTGTGCTGGGATTGGATTAATATAGAAAACTTAGATGTCATTGATGTGCAGAAAAGCTTATTCAAAAACCTCTTGGAAGAGCGCAAAGTTACAATCAATGACAAAGAGGATACGTTAGTCTGGTGTGGTGCGAAGACAGGCAAATACTTTGTGAAGCTTGGCTATCTGATCCAAAGAGCTAAAAGAAGGGAGGAGGGGTGGTGCAAGGACTTATGTTGGGGAAACAATGTGCTGCCCAAAGTTGGGGCCTTCCTCTAGGTGGTGTTGCATGAAAGAGCTCTTACGGGTGACAGGCTCAAGAAGATTGGAATCGAGGGACCTTCATGCAAAAACGCGGAGGAAACTGTGGATCACCTTCTCTATAGCTGCCCTATGGCGTCCAATTGTTGGGATTGGCTTTGCGATAGGATTGGCTAGTATGGGGCTAGGAACGAAAGGATGAAGGACTTCTTGGTGAGTTGGCCATCTCTGTACAGGAAAATTTTATAGGGCGGAATTTGGGAATGTGTGCCCTCAATGGTGGCGTGGCACTTTGGAAGGAACGCAACAGACGTATCTTTAAAGGATCAAAGTTAGGCACGAATCAAATATTGACCAACATTGAAACTACGTTGATAGAAACAATCAACACTAAAGCAAGAGGCAAGCAAAAGGCAATTTTCAATAGGTGGGATGAGTTGATGAGTAAACAGTGGGGAGGACTAAAGGCCCCCATGGGGTTCGGTTTGAAGGCTGCAGCGAGTCAGAATGTGAGCAGGAAGAATGCAAGATGGATGACTCCCCCAAGCGGGAGACTGAAATTGAATTTTGATGGCATTGCCAAGGGCAATCCTGGTCGAGCTAGCATTGGGTGCCTACTAAGAGATGATAAAGGGAAGGTGGTTTGGGCTATTGCTGAAGTTTTTGGATCGGCCACAAATAATGAAGTCGAGTTTTCAGCTTTAATCAGGGGTCTGGAGGAGTGTTAAAAGAGGCCAGCTCTACGTTGATATTGAAGATGATTCGATGATCTGTATCAACGGGATACGAAATAAGAAATGCGTGAACTAGAAATTGGAAAGGTTGATGTCTCAGGCATGGGTGTGGTTGGAGAAGATGGATTTCACCATAAAGCATGTTTACAGAGAGGCAAATGGGGTTGCCGATTGGTTGGCTAACTCTAGTGCTAATGGCAAGGGTTTGTTGCTGGAACCTCCGGGGGTAGAACATTATATGGACTTTGCTGGTGTGATTAGTAAGGATTCGCCTCCATAGTTGTTGTTGGTCGAATGGGGGGCTAAGTTGTTCAGTTCTCTTACTTCAATATGTTCTTTCTTTTCCATGACATTCAGGGTATAAGCCCGAAGAGGAATGATTGTAATTTTTGCTTTAATCAATAAAAATGGGAGCCACCCCCTCTGGTGGAGCTTACCGAAAAAATATATATATATATAAATAAATCTAGATAAGGAGGAGATCCAGACTGAATCATAGTTATGAGACTAAAGGACGGAGACTAGGGGAATCCCCTAAAAAATTACTAAGTCCTCAACTAAGTTAGCCAAAATGGTAGTGAATAGTAAGGCAAGCTCCTAGGACAATGAAAAGGAGTAGAAACCATTATAGATTCATAGAATCAATCTCATGATCACTTATCAGCAATTCCATTTTATCAAAAGAAGAATCTAAAACACAAGAAGACAATCAAAAGCCAAAAAAAATTAAGGGGCCAATCACGACTAAAAAATAAACACAATTCACAGCAATCCAAAATCTTATGAGAAAATGCAACTCCAAATCCTTAAGACTATAAAGCAAGTAATCCTATGGCTTATGTGAATTAATCCTGTGATCATTAATTGGAAAAGTTTAAAAAGCTCCAACTAAATAATTGAAAAATATTAATATGAATTTGAATAAGGACCAGATCCAATAACTATGAATCACTATTATGAGATTGGGAGAATCTCAAGTAACTATCCTTGGCCAAGTCAACCAAATTGATGATGAATGGTGTAGACACTTAAATCACATATACTCTAGCTTTTGTAATATTATCTCATGCTAACATTTAATGCACTTACCACCTCTTAATACATTAAAATAATTTATCTTACCCTAAGTCCATTACTTTATCACAATTAAATTCATTAAATAATATTTATTATTTAATTAATTTAATTCAAATTTAAATCTAAATTATCCACAACTAAATTAATTTAAATCCTATATTACACCTGGTGGATTAACTATCCAATCAAAATAGTGAATTAGAAAATTGATTTAGTAACTTGCCAATCAAATCCATTATCAAGCCAATCAATGTGGTGTTGTGACCTATTTCACACATCGCCCCATTGCAAATGGGGACCCTCATAAGCTCTTTTGCGCCGAGAGTTTCAAGTCAGAGTCTGGAGTTATCACCCGAGCCAAGTAGAGAATTCAAGCCTGAAACTGTGCTTAGACGTCTTAGAAGTGTCCAAAAGACCCAGGAGACAAGGATCGCCTGTGCTTTCACTCAATTCTGACACTTCCTACTTTTTAGGGATTTTGCTTTTTTGCTTTTTTTTTCATTTTTGGCACTTTTGGACCAATTCTGGATTTACTATTTTTAGAAAGTTGCTTTTTTGCTTTTTTCTATTTTTAGTAAGTTTCTATTTTTAGAAAGTGCTAGGAGTCAAAGTTTCCACCCTTAGAATCAAAAGGCATGCAAAAATCAAGAAAATAAATCAAAAAGCAACCAAAAATTAGGCCTTTAGATCAAAAATCAGATGAAAAGCAATGAAAAAATTTGGAAAATCAATGAAAAGTTGAGTAAAAAGCAAGAATAGAGATCACATGGCATAACATTCATGGCTGAAATGGCATAAACTTGAAGAAGTGCGCCCAAGGAAGATGTCAAGAAGTTTGCCAAGTCCGCCCCAGCGTTGGATGAGAAATGGCAAGCTTGATCCCAAGTCCACCCTACCTTGGAACTTGACAATGGAAAGAAAGCCTGAAAGTCCGACTTGCATCTTGGAAGGAATTTCTTAAAGTCCACCCCATGACTTGTCCAAACATCTCCCAAGTCTGCCCTACTCTTGGAAAGAACTTCACAAAGTCCGCTTGGAGAATGGCAAGAACCTCACAAGGTCCGCCCTTGCCTCTTGGAGAGAAACACATGAAGTCCGCCATCTTTTAGAAGGAAATTCATAAAGTCCGACCCACCTTGCCATGACTTTGGAAAAATATTTGTAAAGTCCGCCCTTGGACTAGGAGGAGAAAATAACAAGACATGAAGGAAGTCTGCCTAGAAAATATGGCAAGAAATTCTCCAAGTCAGCCATGAAGAAAATATGGCAAGAAAACTCTGAAGTCCGAACTTGGAAGGGGAAAGATAGAAAAATCCATGAAGTTAGACAAAATTCACCAAATTAAACAAAAATACATGGATAAATAAAAATTAAAGGTTAAAAAATCAAAAAATTCATATATTGACCTTTAATTATTTTCCAACACTTAGGAAAATTCGAGCTCCAAGAGATAAACTTAAAAAATTTGGATAAAGATGAGGATGGCTACTGAGTGAAAAAATTAGAAACTTTCCTTGACAAGCGAGAAGAAAGTGAGTTTAAGTTCAACAAACTTAAGAAAAATCATAAAACTGCTAAAATGAATCAAATCTCTCAACTTTATAATGTGTCTCAACAAGTCATTTTCACAAGTTCGATTTGAGAAGAAGCTAAGCCCTCTCCAATTCACGAGAAATAGGAATTTCAAGAGATAGAAAAAATTTCAAGAGATAAAAAATTTCGAGAGATAGAAATTTCGTAAGGAAGAGAGATAGGAATTTTGGAGGTTGAGTGATTTTTTCGAGATAAAGAGCGAAGAGAGAGATTGAAGTTCTGAGTTGAAGATCGAAACTTTCAAAAGGCTAGCTTGTTTTTTTTTCCAGCAACGAAGACAGAGTTCACAAAGTTTCAAGTGGAATTGCCATCTAAAGAGTATAATTCCAGAGTTTGATGGAATTCTTCATTTTTACTTCTGTCTTTATTTATCTTCACCAAAAATTTACTAAGTGTTGTTACTGTCAGCTGGATTTTTCGTAGAGGCTAACCTTCAAACAAGCTGAAAGTTAGAATTTTCAGGGAGAAAATTTAAAGAAAAAAATCATAATTGAAAGTTCTTAAATTTAATATATTCTCTTTTCTCGCAGGTTGATGACCACCCCCAGAGAATCTTCGAAGAAAGCACAGATGAAGTTCGCGAGCAAAGGAGTTCAATAAGAATCGAAGATTAATTCCAAATGGAAGAACATCACGGATATAAACCTTGGACACGTAGACTTCGAGGAATTCAAAAAGAGGATGTACGGACTAAACAGACTCCTACCAATAACAATTGCCCGCCGGATGATGCGGAATGGAATTGTTCAAGCTGCTAGATTTCCTCCGGCAGTCAAGTGTACTGAGTTGATGGTCAAATGCTCCAAGCATTACAATCCACAAGAAGGACAGATCGTTGCTCCCGATGGAAGGATTTTGGCACAT
Organism: Sequoia sempervirens; assembly: GCA_007258455.2. Taxonomy (NCBI): domain Eukaryota; kingdom Viridiplantae; phylum Streptophyta; class Pinopsida; order Cupressales; family Cupressaceae; genus Sequoia; species Sequoia sempervirens. The sequence goes on along the minus strand of VDFB02000008.1, from coordinate 104,834,593 downwards.
CTTGGAGAGTTGGCTATCCAGGAAGCATTTGGCATCCCTAACTACAACAGGACTTCATATAAGACTAAAGAAGAGGCTGGGGGAATTTTTGAAGACCAGATAGATCAATGTGCAACTGTCATCAATAAAACGTGGTTGGAAAAACCAAGGGCTTCTGCAAAGAAAATGCCTGAGAAATTGCGTCGAACAGACTTCGAAGAAGACTACGGTGATATAATCTTGCTTTTGAACCGGATAATGGGCAGTCCTCAAGGCGCGCCATTCGAAACATGGATGTACTTTTTCATCGATAAGATCACCTCAGGAGTCAGAATGTTCAACTGGTCGAGGATGATCAATGACAACATCCATGAACAGTTGATGAACTTGGAGAGGACTAAATCGTTCCATATGAGTTCCTATGTCATCTATCTATTGGCAAGAGCCTATAGATGTTCCGGATTAATATGCAAAGGCGTTGTAGGCAACGGAGAAAACGAATTCAAAGTATATGAATGCTACCCCCAATTGCAGTTATCTGCTAAATCTCACTTCAGAAGAGCGCATGATGCATTCCTGATGTACATCACGAGGATATTGCAGGGAGGAACACAATCAAAGGCTGACTCATGAGGCTAGGAGCCTTATCAGCAGGTACAAATCCTGGTATATCCAGTTTCCGAGATTCACTTACATTAGAATTCAGGGATTCACCAGAAACCCTTTCATGCTCTCGATTTATCCCACCAACCGGATGATCTTGCTGGAAGTTCTTAGGCAGTTGGAAACTTATCAAAACTTCCAAAGAGTAAAAAGTAAAGCAGCCGTCACTTTTCCATTCTTCATTGGAAATATGGAAGAATCTTGCCCATCTGCACAGGCAGCTGAAGGTGCCCAGCTAGAGATGCAATGGTATCCATTCACATCTTATCAGTCCAGAGCTAATTTTGACCCTCACCATCACATCAAGGCCGTGAATGGAATAAAGTGTAAACATAAGGTAGATCTAGAAGACTACTAGGCCAATGTTGTAGATGAATTTGATGTTAGAAAAAGATTATGGTCCAAACTGCCTGTCAGCCTAATCAGGACGACTAAGCTCTTCCGTGTGTCGGATCAATTGGAAAGTGATGGTGAGTATATGCAGCCAGGTTTTGATGAGTCTCGGCCTCTTCTTCCCATAAGATGGTCAGAACCAAAGCTTTCAGACTTGACCACTTTCATGAGACTAGTCATCAAATACTTGCAATGGTGGGTAGACCAGCAAATCAAAGAATTGTGGCAAAAGAATGTTCCTTTGACATACACTTTGATGGGCGAAGCAGAATCTTACTCCTCAAATGTTCGTGCGTCTCAAGCTGATGAGCCAATCGAGAGCACCAATCCCAAGAAAAGGAAGGAGGCAAAAGGAAAGGGGATTGTAGATGAAGAACCTACTAGAAAGAAGCAGAGATCAGAGCCCCCTCATTTCGCTGTGTCCACAAACATAAATGAAACATTAGACATCGATGAGTGTTTGGGAGACATAAGGATTCCTTCTCCCATTCCTATTCAACCAGAAGACGAAGAACCTCCATCTCCCACAGGCACCGAAATTCTAGAGTCTGACAATGAGGTTAATATTCTAGATAGTGAATTTGAAGAGGGGATGATTTCCGCTCTCAAAGGAATTCAGGAAATTCCAGACGCACAAGATATCCAGGAAGAACAAGACATCGAGCAGCCCACTATCCCAGATTGGCTAAAGGAGAGACTGAAAATAAAAGAACAAGAAGTCCCAGAAGAAGATGACATGGCCGATTTCTTAGCCAGATTGGAAGTAGTCAGTGCAAGGAAGCCTACCAAAATGTTCTCCACTATCCAAAGAGACGAAGCTGGCTATCGTACAGTACAAATTGCTATACTAACAATTGATAAGTCTAGGGAGGATATTACTCCTCAGGAATATGCTATCACCACTGTCAACTTGGGCCCAACCACGAAAGGGCAGGAAGTGGAAGACTTAGATAATTTAGTTGTTACTATCAAAGCAAGGCTAGAAAAGGAGGTAGCAAAGAAGAGGGAATACAAACGAGAGGTTGAACGACTAAAAGAGTATATTCAGCATCTGACCAAGCATCTCGATCAAACCAGCTCAGCGGCTCCTCCATTGATGAACACTTCCCAGGAGACTTTCAAAGAGGAGAAGACTACAGCCAAGGAGACCAAAGAATGGATACTCAGCAAAAGTGAAGAAGTGGCTGTATTTGCAGAAAAACTAGCATTGGCATATGGGCAGACTTCCTCTTTGCTCTCAAGAATTGCAACTCTGGCAAAAGCATGGGACAATTCTCAGGATATCTGGGATAGGATTATTCTGTGCCTCAAGGTGCTGAAAGGAGTTCCGAAGTAGGAACTAATTAATGGGAATGTTATTGCAGCAGGCGCTGTGTATGACTTCAACAGCTGGTACATGGCATTAATTACACGAAATGAAGCCTTGGAAAAGGTGAAGGCTAATACCATCAGAGTTCAAGAAAGGACGAAAGAAATCTGGGAGAAGATTCTATTTGTAGCTGCAAATGCACTTGAGAAGGACATTGTTCGAGCAAATAATATGCAGCTTGAAAACTTGAAGCGCAAAGTCCAAGAAATCTTCTTCGCCACCACTAGGTCGATTCTAAAGCAAAATTTGACTAAGGCTGCCAAATTCTTGCCATCCTGCATGCCTTCCAGCGACAATGGGAAATTGCAGAATGCTCAGACAATTTGGACCTATTGGAATACAAGGTCAGCATGCTGCCACTTGTCACGATCGAGGAAGTCAGCACGATAGTTTCCCGATTTATCCAGTACAATACCACCAAAGAGGATAAGGATGCGCCCCCACAAAGATAGCTCTTCACACCAGTTCACTCACTGTTAACTCGTTGATCACTAATTGTGTTTTGGGAAACCCTAATTAGGGTTATTGTCTTTTAATCTCTACCATTGATTTTGAATTAATCTTGGAACTCTATATAAACTCTTGTTTTCCCATTTCATTACGATGGGAGAGAGACTTATGAAATTGTTGCTTAAGACTGCTTTGAGAATAAAGTTCATATTGCATGAGTTGCTCTAAATCCTTATATTTTCAAGTGGTTGCATGGTTCCATATTTTTCTTCCATATAGAATAGATTAAAGTAGTATTTGATTTGAATGCAAGTTAGATGAATGATAGATTGATGGGATAGATTGGTGGAACTTTCGCTCATACTTTCTTTGGATGGATGATTTCCTTTCAATGCGTAAAGTTAGACTGAGTTGATAATGTGGATGCTTCAATTGCTTACTTTGAATAATATTGTTCTCTTGATGGTATCATTCTTGGTAAGAAAATCTTAAGCACAAATCCCAAAAGATTGCACTTGCTTTGTGTAGTTGTCATTTTCATGGCGAAACAAAGTCTTGTTTCTTAGTTTCACTTAATCTTACCGTCTCTTGACTTCATAGGTATAGTATAGGACTTCCAAACCCTCATCCTTTTTTCTTTTCTTTTTTAAATCTCAAAATCAAAAATCCCAAAAAAATAATAGAGCATTCAACGTCAAATCAACCTAAGTCCTTACTTTTGAGTAATTTGCTAACAAAGGTCCCTTTGTGATACCAACATATCACATCATCCATCGAGCTTATTCACACTTGATTTACGAAACATTGGAATTGTCGTATGATCTTTCTTACAATCTTAGCATACGAGGTAGTTTTTCAAGAGAGGATAGAGCGTCTTTAGACTCTTTATTCTAGAGTGTTTGGTGTGTCATAAAACACGCATCAACATGTGGCTAACTCAAGATCACAAACTAATTAATAAATCAAATAATTATCAACTAAGGTGTCGGTTTGGATACGGGTTCAAATACAGGTATGGCAATTTTTGTTCCTATTTAGTAGTCTTCATATTCATCTTCATAAAAAGCATCAAGGTCCTCGTCAACACTTGGTTCAATTTCATTTGAACCACAATCAATTGGATTGCCACTCCCACTAGGTGCATCAAGTGCAACAATTGCCTCATCTATAGAAACTAAAGCAAGTTGTGCAACTGTAGCACCTAAATCAGCACACTTAGGGGCTAGATCCCAATTCTTTGTCACACCCTCATTGTATCCAAGTTTCTTATATGACAAGAGACGAAGGTTGGAGTGTATATAGACCAAATCTGTTGGTGTAAAAAAAGTCTTGTACCTAGTTAATTTATTACTAGGATACAAGGGCTTATTTACATGTTAAATTTACTTAGGTCCTAGGAATCTTTCTAGAAGGTATCAGTTGTCATTAGTTGTTATCTTATCTTTTGACTTGTAACACATGTGACCTAGGTAGATGTGATAACTTGTCACATATCATAAGATTAGGACACTTGTCATAATCTTATGTTATCTTATGTCTCACCTTCGCTATATAACTAAGGGGTCTCTCATACACTATACATTGAATCATACTTGCATAATTGATAAGAATACAATTTATTCTTGTCATATTCATATTCTTTCTTTGTGCTTTCCATTTGGCCTCTAGATCTTGGGTGGCCATCTCCATAGCCAATTCTAACATGGTATCAGAGCAGGTTGGGTGCCTTTGGTTAGCCATTTTTTGAGAAATCTTGGTAAGTCTTGAAAAGTTGAGTATGCTCTTCTCTTGCATCGTATGATGATCTAGAGAATCAAAAAAACTTGATAGAAATACCAAAATATGGGGGGGTTCCTCTTTGTGGCTCTTTATTGCAAGTTCAAATTAGAGCTTGTTGGTGCAAATTTGAGCTCACCATTGAGATTAAAGGGTTCAAGAAAGTTGGTTTTGCCTTTTGTTTTGTCCAAATCGAACATATGAGACCAAATCTACGAGGGTTTGAAGCTGAAGAGTGATTGCCAGAATTGGAAGGTAGCTGCATTTTTGGAGCTTTTTGGGTCAAATCTAACCCTGCCATCGCGTCCAAAAGGGCTAAAAACTCTAAGATCGACTGTCAAATTGTCCAAATCCAAGAAGTTGTCCATCGAGGCAAAATTATTTTGCCCAGAGAATCGTATGAGCCCCCAGGTCGTCACTATTGCAAGTCGACGGTACGAATTCAAAAAAAAAAAATTATTTCGATCTTTTTGAAAATTTTTCAAAAAAAAAAAGTGGTCGGATATTTTTTAAAAAAATTAATATTAAAAATCAAAAAATATATAAAAACAAAAATTTACTGAGGTTATTATTTGCAGATTGTACCCTACTTGTGTAGGGTACTACGTACCCACGGCAAGGTACGCCCGGTCCTTTATCTACCATGTGGTGTGCTTCTATAAGCATCGTGGCTCAGCACATATTTGCAACAGTCAACAATTTCAACTGGTGCTGTTTTTTTAGAAAAACCGACGGACCTTTGAAATCTTCCAGCAACATCTAAAGAATATTCTGCCTCAAGATTCCAATATTCGCCAACCAGGAATATACCAACATCAAAAGCATATACCAACAGTCTTCAAGAATATTCCTTTGACTGCACTAACATGCAACATCCCAAATGACATCAATTTTAAGGTCTTGCGGTGTGTGACAGCCATTTACCTGTCAAATTTAAGCCTATGGATTGATGACGTCAACACGACGTTAGCCAATTTTTTGAAAATTTTCTACCCCTCGCGATTTGCATTTTCAATTTTGCAATCAATTTTCAAATGATTAGATTGATCTCATTTTGTACCAAAAATTGTACTTGATTCTATGGCCTAATTTTGGCATTTGCATGTACCAAAATCAAGACCACTTTGTTGTTTTTGGCAAGTGGCACCTGTAATCGCACTAAGAGTAAAGTGACACAAATCAGATATTGCTTGGGGGGTCATGATTGAGTAATTTGGGGGGGTAATCTTTTCCCTTTATTGGCTTATGTCTCTTGATTGGTCTATTGTGTGACTAAAATTGTGGAGTTTGATATGGGCATAAAAAACCATCCTACTATAATAAGGTTAAATCAATGGAACTTTAAGTCTTGGTGAGATGGAATCCTAACACATTGTAGTTGGCTTAATCTTTTGCCATACCTCTATGGATTGGTTCCTAAACCTTCATCAAAATGGAAGAGAGTTTTGTGAGACATGAAAATAGAACATATCCTAGGAGTAATTGGTTGTAGTTGTGATATTGATACACAAATGGCCACTGATGGTATTGAGATCCCTCATGACCTTATGACCAAACTTTGGGAGATGTATGGAGACTCAAATGAACCTCCATTCCTAGAGGATCTTGTTGCGGATTGTCTTGTTCCACATGCATATTTTCGACCTATTGATGATAAAACAGTTGAAACACTTGCTCATTGGGAAAGGTATGGTAGCTTTGATGACACAGAACCTTCTCCTTCTCCTCCTATTGAGACATCTATTGAGACTTCGGTTTTTGTGGCTCCTAATCCACATTTAGAGAGTTCATCTTCTTCATCTATGAGTCATGTTGTGACCTATTTCACACATCGCCCCATTGCAAATGGGGACCCCCAATTGTTTCCTTTTTTAGGATTTTTGTCTTTAGGTTGCAATTTCATAAGTCCATATGATTTGAGAGTTTGGAGTTAGAGTTTTGAATCATCCGAGCCAAGTAGAGAATCCAAGCCTAGAACAGTGCCTAGACATCGTCAAAGTGCTCAAAACGTCCAGAGGACGAAGAACGCCATTGCTTTGAGTCAATTCTGACACTTCCTATTTTTTAGGAATTTTGCTTTTTTTGCTTTTTGCTTTTTCTATTTTTGGCACTTTTGAACCTATCTGGGATTTACTATTTTTAGAAATTTTGTTTTTTGCTTTTTCCTATTTTTAGAAAGTGTCAGGGTTTTGGGGTCCCACTGGTCATGGTATCAATGTTTCCATCTTCAGAATCAAGGTTTTGCACCTCCAAGAGTAAAAAGCAAGAAAAAATCACATGGCGAGGGTTTGTTCAGATGACCCAAAAGAAGACAAGAAATTCATGGCATAAGCATCACTAAGCTCACCTAGACATGAAGGATGGATGGCACAAGAGAAGCAAAGTCTACCATGGAGATGGAAAAGCAAGCTCCAAGTCTGCCATACTCAATGTCAAGCACTTGATGAAGTCCGCCCATGAGGAGATATGGGAAATGGCCAAGGCACCATGAAGTCCGCCAACTAGTTGGCAAGGCACAAGCAAAGTCCGCCCCGCCTTGGAGAAAGCTTGGCATGAAGTTGGTAAAGTCCACCCATGCACTTGTCCAATCAAGTTCAAAGTCCGCCCAAGCATAAGTGGAGAGAACATGGCAAGACTATCATGAAGTCCGCATTGCACAATGGCAAGCACAGTTCAAAGTCCGCCTTGGCTAGGAAAGAAAATGTCCAAGTGTTAGCCAAGTCCCCCCAAGCTCAAAGCATACATGGCATGAACTTAATGAAGTCCGCCCCACCTTGAATGATGCTTGTCCAAGCACAAACAAAGTCCACCCAACCTTGGCAAAGAGACTTCAAAGTCCGCCCATGCTTGAAGAGTGGATGGCAGGACAAAGATAAAGTCCACCCAGCCAAGAGGAGGAAAGAAAAACTCATAAAAAATGGCTAAGTATTGGTACCTTGGCTAAGTATTGATGCGTTGAGAGGGAAAACTCATAAAAAATGGCCAAGTATGGATACCTTGGAGAATGAAATTTCAAATTTTGGCTAAGTGTCAAAGGGAATACAATGTCAAAGACAAGACAAAGTCCGCCCAAGGTTGAAGTGAGAAGATGTCCAAGCAAGGAAAAATTCCACCGAGACTTGTCCAAAGAAGTCTAAAGTCCGCCTAGAGGAGAGAAGGGAGATGAAATTTCTTAGCCCTCACCAAGTCCGCCTAGAGAAGATGTATCATGGCAAGAGGAACTCAAAGTCTACCATTGACCAAGAGAAGATGGCAAACAAGCTATGAAGTCTAACTTGGCATGGAGAGCCTAAAAGTCACCATGAAGCCAAGTAGGCCAAAGAAAAAATCCATGGATAAATTTAAATTTCGCCATGATTAGAAAAATGAAAAGGTTCGAAAATCAAATTTAACACTTAGAATATTTTAATATTTTCCAACACTTAGAAAAAAATTTGAAATATTCAACACTTAGCAAAAATTCGAACTCAAAAGAAAAATCTAAAAGATTTCACAAGGATGGCGCCTGGGTAAAAAAATTAGAAACTTTCTCTTAAAGATTTTAATGAGGATTGAGTTGCCATTTCGGAGAAAATAAAACAAGTCCGGGTTCGATGAATCTAAGGAAAAACATAAAATTGCTAAAATCATCAAACCTTTCAACTTTATAAAGAGTTTAGCTTATCATTTTCAAATCATTCTTTCACAGGTTCGATTATGAGAAGATTTTAGCTCTCTCAAAGTTACAAGAGATAAATTTTTGAAAGAAAATTCTTGGAGATTAAGTGATTCTTCGAAGTGGAGAACCAAGAACGAAGTAAATTTCTGAGTTGGAGGACGAAATTTACAAAGAACAACTTGCTTTTTCGGAAATAAAGACAAAATTATCAAAATTCAAAGCAGAATTACTATCAAAAGTATATAATTTCGAAAGTTTAAAATCTGAGTCTGACGGATTCCTTATCCTTTTTTGTCTTATTCACTCATTTTGGCAAAACTTTGCTAAGTATCTGGTCGAATTTTCCCACTTTCAATCTGATTTTTTTCATAGAATTTAGCTTGTTGATAAACGGAAAGTTAAAATTTTCAAGAGAAAAGTCCAAGAAAATCAAAGTTTAAATTTAAAAATTAATATATTTTCATGTTTCTTGCAAGTTGATGACCACCAAAGGGGAACCTTCAAGAAAGGCACAGATGAAGTTCTTCGCAAGCAAAGGACTGCAGCCAGAATCAAAAATCAATTCCAAATGGAAGAATATCACTGACACCAACCTTGGACATGTAGATTTCAAAGAATTCAGGAAGAGGATGTATGGGCATAATGGATTCTTGCCAACATCCATTGCTCGACGAATGATGAGGAATGGCATTGTCCAAGCAGTCGGATTTCCACCAACTGTGGAGTGTGTTGAACGAATGGTGGAATGTGCCATGCACTATAACGCACAAGAGAGGCAAATTGTTGCACCTGATGGCAAAGTGTTAGCTCATCTCGGAGAGTTAGCCATTCAAGAGGCTTTCGGCATACCAAGTTATAACCGAACTTCATACAAGACTAAAGAGGAGGCAAGAAGACTTTATGAAGATCGGATGGATCTTTGTGCAACCAACATCAACAAGAAGTGGTTAGAGAAACCAAGGCCTTCTATCAATAAGATGCCAAAGAAATTGCTTCAGACCGACTTCAAGGAGGAATATGGAGATATTATATTGCTATTGAACAGAGTAATGGGCAGCCCTCAAGGTGCACCATTTGAGACATGGATGTATTACTTCATTGACGAGATCACCTTAGGCGTGAAGATGTTCAACTGGTCACAGATAATCAATGACAATCTCCATGAGCAGCTAGTTAATTTGGAAAGGACAAAGTCTTTCTACATGAGTTCTTATATTGTTTATCTATTGGCAAGGACTTACAGATATGCAAGATTGATCTGTCGAGGCGTAGTGGGCAATGGGGAAAATGAATTCAAATCTTATGATTGTTACCCACAGTTGCAGCTCTGTGAAAAATCACACTTCAGGAGAGTGAATGATGCCTTCCTAATGTACATCACTAGAATTTTGCAAGGAGGAATGCATCAAAGGCTTACTCGTATGGCCAAGAGCCTGATTAGCAAGTACGGATCCTAGTTTATCCAGTTTCCCAGATTCACCTACATAAGAGTTCAAGGATTCATCGGATGTCCTTATCGACTCCCGATCTATCCCACTAACAGAATGGTCTTGCTTGAGGTTCTTAGACAACTGGAAACATACCAAGGCCTCCAAAGAACAAAGCAAAAGGCAGCTGTCACCTTTCTGTTCTACATTGGGAATATGCAAGAGTCTTGTATGTCGGCACAGGCAACTGAAAGTGCCAGGTTAGAGATGCAATGGTACCCTTTCACATCTTACCGGTCCAGAGCTGACTTCGATCCTCACCACCACATTGGGACAGTGAATGGAAGGAAGTACAAACATAAGGTAGACCTGGAGGATTTCTGGGCAAATGTCGCAGATGAATATGATGTTAGAAAAAAACTATGGTCCAGACTGCCAGTGAACCTGATCAGAACAACTGAGCTCTTTCGTGTGCCTGATCAGTTGGAGGATGATGGAGAGTATATTCAGCCAAGCTTTGATGAGAATCAGCCTCTTCCTCCTATAAGATGGTCGAAACTAGAGCTAGCAGATTTGACCACCTTGATGAGGCCAGTTGTCAAATATTCCCAGTGGTGGGCAGATCAGCAAGTCCAAGAGCTGCGACAAAGGAATGTGACTCTAACTTACAATTTAATAGGTGAAGCGGAATCCTATTCTTCAAATGCAGGTGCATCCCAAAGTGATGAACCAATCGAGAGCACCCATTCGAGGAAAAGGAAATAGTCGATGACTCTACAAGGACGAAAGGAAAGAAGATTGCAAATGAGGAACCTACTCAAAAGAAGCAAAGGTCAAAGCTCCCTCATTTTGCCACGTCCAGGAATATGCATGAGATATTGAATATTGATGAGTCATTGGACGACATAAGGATTCCTTCTTCAATTCATATTGAGCCAATCCTGCCAGCGGATGATGAACCCCCATCTCCCACAAGCACAGAAATACTGGAGTCCGAGAATGAAATGGATATTCTGGATGGTGAATTTCAAGCAAGAATGATTTCGGCTCTTAAAGGAATCCAGGATATTCCATGTGTAGAGAATGCTCAGGAAGAAGAAGGCATTGAACAACCTACAATTCCTAATTGGCTAAAAGAAAGATTGAAAATAAAAGTACCAGTAGAGATCCCAGAGGAAGATGATACGACCGATTTCTTGGCCAAGTTAGAGACAATTATTGTGAAGAAGCCCGCCAAAATGTTTTCCACCATCCAGAGGGATGAAGTCGGTCATCGTTCTGTACAAATTGTTGTGCCAATGGTGGATAAGTCGAAAGAAGATATTACTCCTCAAGAATATGCCATCACTACTGTCGACTTGGGCCCAACAACAAAGGGTCAAGAGATGGAAGACTTGGACAATTCAATCACATCCATCAAGGTGAGGTTGGAAAAGGAAGTGGCAAAGAAGAAAGAATATAAAAAGGAGATTGAACGCCTAAAGGAGTACATCTGACATCTGACCAAACCTCTTGATTAGGCCGACTCAGTAGCTCCCCCACTTTTAAACTCTTCACAAGAAATGATTAAAAAATTTGATGAAGAGATGGTCACAACTAAAGAAACTAAGGAGTGGATAGTAAGCAAGAGTGGAGAAGTGGCAACATTGGTAGAGAAATTGATATTGGCTTATGGACAGACTTCCTCTTTGCTTTCAAGAATTGCAGTGATGGTTGAAGCATGGGAAGACCTTCAGGATATTCAGGATAGAATTGTCCCATGCCTCAGAGTGCTGAAAGGAGTTTCGAAATAGGAATTAATTGATGGAAAAGTTATTGCAGCAGGCGTTGCATATGATTTCAATAACTAGGACTGGGCATTGATTGCGTAGAGCGAAGCCTTGGAGAAGGTGAAGGCAGATAGTATCAGAGTTGAGGAGCAGATGAAATAAATCCAGAATAAGATTCTACTTGTAGCTGCAGATGTACTTGAAAAGGATATTGTCCGAGCAAATGATATGCAGCTTGAAAATCTAAAGCTCAAAATCCAGGAGACTTTCTTCACCAGCACAAGACCGATTCGGAAGCAAAATTTGACTAAGGCATCAAACTTTTTGTCCATCCGGGATGCCTTCCAACACCAAGAATCAAAATGGGAGAATGTTTTCGCCGAGAGTGCAGATGATTTGGACGTGTTGGAATACAAGGTCAATATGCTGCCACATGTCACAATTGAAGAGGTCAACATAATAGTGTCCAAGTTCATCGAATACACAGCCACTCAGGAGGATAAGGATGCGCCTCCAAGAAGATAGCTCCATATGCCACATGTTCTTCACCCATTTGTCGCTAAATGTTATTCGGGGAAACCCTAGTTAGGGTTGAGTTGTTTTAATCTTTGCCGTCGATCTTGGATTGATCTCGGCCATTCATTTGTTTTCAAAAACTCTATATAAACTCTCATTCTCTCATTTCATTATATGGAGAGAGTTTTATGAAATTGTTGCATATAGGTACTTTGGATAATAAAAGCTCATATGCATGATTTGCTTTGAATCCTTCTTATTGTCAAGTGGTTGCATGGTTGCATATCTCCTTCAACAATAGAATAGATTTAGAATAGAACATAGAATAGATTTAGTCTAGAACATAGAATAGATTTAAAGTAGAATTTAGAGTAAATTTAGAATACAATTCAATTTGAATGCATGGTAGATGAATGAAAGATTGATAGTTTTGATAATGGTGAAATTAGTTCATACCTTTTTCAATTGAATGATTTTCAATTTGATGTGTAAGTTTAGTCTGAACTTTAAAATTGTTAAACTCGAATTCTATTACTTATGTTCATTGTTCGAATTGATGATGGTATTGAGTAATAGGATATCATTCATGAATCCCATTGAAGATTGCACCATCTTTGTCTAGTTGTTGTAGTCATCATACTTGGCAAAGCAAAGATTGGTTTGAATTTCGCCATCCAGCATTTGTCTCTTGAGTTCATAGGATTAGTTTAGCATTAGTCTAGTCTCTAGAACCCTTATCCTTTTTATTTTATTTTCAAAGATTGGTAGTAATAGAATTTCACCACTCATCATCCATAGCATTCATAGTTTAAAGTGATGAAAAGTTGAGTGTAAGTCCCCCCTTGCAATATCAGCAAAACATAGCAAACCAACTGAGACTATCCTATATGCATCAGAAACCTTGGAGTCTACTTTGTGATCACTTTGCTTAGCACATTGGAGTCTTTGTTCAAGAGAGAATAGGATATTCTATTGGGTATTTTATTCTAATGTTGGTTAAGGTCACAAAACCTGCATCAAGAAGTCAACATCTTGAGGCTGAGGACTCTTGTAATCCAACATTGGCAGAATCATCTACTGTTGTACCTGAGGATGCTTGTGTTTTGGTTCCTTGTGATTCAATACAGCAGGAATACATTGTCTTTCAAATTTGTTTACTTGTGATGGCTTCTTGACAGGTATTTCAAACTTGTTTGTGGAGTCTCATATTGCAAATTTGGGAGACATCATTGATGACATTCATCTTCTCTTTGATGGAGAAGATCCTTCTTCAGTTGTTGCGAGGGAACACCTTGACCCTCTTGTTCATTCTCTACATGATCATTCTTTGCAGTTTGACGTGATTGTGGATACTTTTGGACAGCATTTGGAGGAGGCTTCTTTGTCTTCAGAGGAGATATCATTGTCTTTGGATTATGTTCTACATTCATCTCTACTAGATTATGGATTGTCCTCTTCAGTAGTGTGACCTAAAACGCCTGTTTGGAGTGTGTCAGCTTTCGGCATCAACATGGAGACACTTGAGCATGCTTCAGAGACATCATCATACACCATCTATCTTCCTTCATCTTCCTTTCAGGAATGGGAAGAACTCTTGCATACATTCATGGTTTTGTTTCTTCCTAAAGGGAGGAACATTGTTCAGCAAGATTGGATCATCTTTAGCATTCAATGTCGATCTTCTACCATCATTGCAAGAGACTCACCTTTGAGAGGGGGTTGTATTGTCTCTCTTCTTCTCTCTTATGGGGGGTATTTTTCCTCACATGGGGTTTTGGCCTTCTCATGCATCATTGAGTGCATTATTGTATTTTCTTCTCTCTTTTGGGGAGGATTTTTGTCCCACTGAGTTTTCTCCTTTTCTCCGTTTGTGAGAGATTTCTTTTGCATTTGTACATGGGTGCCTAACATGGCCTCGTAGTCGAGACCCATCTTTGTGTCATTTGCATAATGATCTACTCCCTAAGTTGCACTTAAGGGGAGGTGTTGGTGTAAATAAAGTCTTGTACCTAATTAATTCATTACTAGGATACTTAGGGGACTTATTTGCATGTTAAGTTTACTTAGGTCCTAGGAATCTTTCTAAAAGGTGTTAGTTGTCATTAGTTGTTATCTTATCTTTTGACTTGTAACACGTGACCTAGGTAGATGTGATAAGTTGTCACATATCATAAGATTAAGAGTAAGACACTTGTCATAATCTTATGTTATCTTATGTTTCACCTTGGTTATATAACCAAGGGGTCTATCATACATTGTACATTGAATCATATTTGCATAATTGATAAAAATACAATTTATTCTTGTCATATTCATATTCTCTCTTTGTGCTTTACATTTGGCCTCTAGATCTTGGGTGGCTATCTCCATAGCCAATTCTAACAAAATCCTCTACTTTGTCGCACCCAAACGGTTGCGCTCGATCGAGTGGATGAAGGAGTATGTACTCCACTTCTACTCGGTTGAAGAACTTGCAACTTGTTGAGTTTGCATACAACATTTAGTATTTAATTTTAGAAGCTGCTAATATATAGCATAATAGCATCGAATAAAAAATGAAAAAATAAATAAATAAAAAGATACATACTTGGGAGAGTATTTTAATTACAAGAGGCTGCAAGTAATTGGAGCCTTGACCATGTAGATACCACCACTCATCAGCATTTTTCCTATATTTTTCTAGAAGAGAAAAAACATCATGATGTTTTGAAGATATGAAATGGCCAAACTCGCTCAAAACAATACTTTGGATATCTTCATCTGAAAATATCTTTCTAAATGCAGCCTTATAGCCAGCAGCAACCTCCCCATACCTATATGGTGGCACCCTCCTCGGCAATGAAAGTACCTTTTTGCTATATACTTTGGTGACAAGGCAAATGCTACAAGATGTAAAGGAGTGGTCATCTTGTTCCAACGGTCAACAATATTCTTTTGCACAATTTTGAAAAATGTTTCCATTGGGTCGTGTTCCTTGGCATCTATTATTGATTTTATTTTCTCCACCATGGAATCCATGCCATCATAAATTTCACCCAAACATAGGCAATCAATGTCACCATACCTAATCATGCTCATGATGGGCACGATAAAATTCAAAACATATTCCACACGAGCCCACCACTCATTATCTAAGATCAATGTTTTTACTTTTTGGGCCCTTTTTGTGCTTGATTGCCTCCATACACTCCACAAGTTGTTGATGACCATAGAACTCAAGGCCTCTCGCACCTTCACAAGTCGTCTTAAGATGATTATGTGAGATGCAAATTGAGTTTCGGCAACCTAACATGGTATAAAAAATACATGTCACAAATCAACAATGAAAAATTAAAAACTATATTTAAAAATCAAATTTAAATTACCTTCAACAACTCCAACTTGGAGAAGGTCCTAAAGATGCCTTGTACATATGATGATTAGTCACAAACATTTGGATCTCCTTGCCCTCCGCATAGATTTGTTTGACCCACTCAATTTGTGTGCCAATCTTTTGCAATATCAAATTGAGTGAGTGGACTGCACATAGTATCCAAAAAATGTGACTATATGTACCCTCCACTATAGACCCAACTACCCTACAATTTTTAGCATTATCCGTTATGACTTGGACAACATTTTCAAACCCTACCATTTAAATGGATTCTATGAGGATATTGGCAATAAAACTTGCATCTTTTATTTGCCCCTCACAATCAACTACCTTCAAAAACATCGCCCCTTTAGGGACACTACTATAACATTGATCAATGGTCTATTTTTGCAATCTTTCCATCCATTAAAAATGATGGACACACCTATTTCGACCCATGTATCCTTGATTGCTTTCAATGATGCCTCTACTAAAGCTTACTCCTTTGCCAATAAGGTGGTTCGCACCTTTTCATACACAAGAATAACATAATTAGAAGTTGTATTGGAAATGGTTGTCACCATTTCCCGCCAATAAGGTGATCTAACAATGTTGAAAGGAAGCCCATTGCCATAAATGCAATTAGCAATGCTTTGATCTGCAATCTCCCTTGCTTCATTTTTTAAGGCATTCTCCAATGGGCCTCTTTTTTGTGTAACCAAAACATTATCTCCTTCTGAAGATGGTGGCATTTGCATGAAAGGATGTGGGCCAGCCAGTTGTGATAAGCCACTAGGACGTCTTTGCACGCTTCTCTTGGCAAGAGGATGTGCCATAGCCTTTAATTTATTACATGCCATGTCAACCTCCTCTTGTTCTTTAATATAAGCCAATAGTTGGTGTTTTGGCAACCATTTTTTATTTGGCCCGAGGAAAACTATTATTCCTTGTAAAGGAATAGCACATAATTGAGCTTTCACTCGAAAGTAGGAGCTCTTATACTGAGTTTCGCATTGACTACAACGCCAAACATAACCCCCACCACCAAGAGTTTGTTGAATCATTGTCATATGTCGCCAAAGAGGTGATGATGCATCATATTTCAATTGACTCTTTGCATTTGGGCCAACTGAATTAGAACTACCGGCCATTCTGTATGAACCTAAAATATAAAAAAAAAAACATTACAAATTAACAACACAACAACTAATTTTTTTTAGAAAAAATTAGCATTATAACCCCTTATTATGCATTAAAAGTTCTTAAAAAAATTCAAAACTTAACAAAAACAAAACAAAAAACTTGAAAAATCTTCCAAAAATTATTGAAAATTTAAAAAATGACAACCTTCAAAATCCAACAATGGCAGCTTCGAAGCAAAAAATGGTGTTTTTGGCCTTTTGTGTTTGTGAAATGAGTTTTTTTAGGGAGACCAAGGCATTTTATGTCTTTTTTTTGTTTAAAAAGTGTATTTTTTGTTTTATTTACTTTTTGAAGGCCTAAGGCTGCAGGTCCTCCTAGGCACGCCTAGGGTTCCGCCCAAGCACCCCAAGTACCCTGTGGGTCCTTCTATACCCGAACGTGGACCGAACCTGGCCAAGTACGGGGGGCATTTAGTCGAACCCAGCAACTTAGATTATTAACTAGTCACTTGCATCCAACTAGCAAATTGATTGCCACCTCACCCAATCACACCAACCATTCGTGGATCCAACTTATGATCTAAGATTAAATCCCCACCATTCAATTTCCTCTCAAAAAATCTATTAGTTAGAGTGTAATCCTCCATTTTCACCATCCCAAATTGAGCAAGTAGATGCTGCAGAACTGAGCAACAAACATCCCAAATCATTTGAGCACGTCCACTCCATCCACAATGACAGTTTGCAATGGTTTAGCATTTGTGATTTTTTTCATGTTGTTTTGGTGTAAATTCAAAATTGTTAGTAAGCTCAATCAGAAGGTGAGAGTTTGTGATTTCATTTGGAGTTTGATTATTATTGTTTTATTCTCCCTTCCATTTCTGTTTGATATCACCTCTCATAAATGATAAAGCAAGCTGCTAGGGCAAAGAAAAGAAGGAACCATCACAGAATCAATCTTGTGATCATTGATCAGCAATGCCATTGTATCAAAACCTGAATGCAAAAATGAACACAAGAAAAAAATTAAATGCCAACAAAAATAGTTAGTGGTCACTCAAAAGTCAAGACCTAGAGCAATCCACGGCAATCAGATTTTCATGAGAAAGTGCTGCTGTAATTCTCAGAATATAAAGACTATAAGCCTATGGCTTATGTGAATTATTTTTGTGATTATTAATTGACAAACTCCTTCCATTAACTATGAGAAATAATTTATATAAATAATATCCAGACAAGGACCAGATCAATGAGTATGAATCACAGTTGTGAGACTGGGGGAGTCTCATTAAAAATTGCGTAGTCCTCAGCCCAGTCAACCAAAATCGTAGTGAATAGTGAGGCATGCTCCTAGGGCAACAAAAATGAGGAGGAACATCACAGAATCAATCTTGCAATCACAGATTGACAAAGCCATTGTATTAAGCAGAATCTGAAAAGCATTGCAACGAGACAATCCAATTCCAACAAAAATAGCAAGTAGTAACTCAGGAATTGAAACAATCCACAACAGTCTAAATTTTAATGAGAAAGTGAAGCTCCAAATGCTCAGACTATAAAGCCTGTACATTTGTGGCAAATTTAAATTAATCTGATAATGACTAATTGGCAGTATGATCCAACTAACTATTTGAAAAGAAAAGAAAAATAATATGAATAAATCCGGATAAAGATCAGCTCCAATGACTATGAATCACATTTACGAAACTGGGGGAGTCTCAGGTAAAATCACTGAGTTCTCAGCCAAGTCAAGCCAAATGGAGGTGAAAACTCTTAAGGCAGTGGAAAAGAGGAGAAAGAAACCATCACAGAATCACATTTACAAGACTCCCCCAGTCTCGGGTAAAATCATTGAGTTCTCAGCCAAATCAAGCCAAATGGTGGTGAAAGCTCCTAAGGCAGTGAAAAAGAGGAGAAAGAAACATTGATCACTAATGCGATTGCATCAAAATCTGAATCCAAGAACCAACACAAGAAGACAACTAAATGTCAACAAAAATAGCAATTGGTCAATCAAAACCTAAAACAATCGTCAGCAGTCCAAATTATGTTGAGAAATTGCAGCCTCAAATTCTCAGACTACAAAACCTGTAAGCTATGGCTAATGAATCTCATGGTTTTTAATTGGCAAATACCCATAACTAACTAGGAGAAAAACTAAAATGAATAAATCTGGATAAGAAGGAGATCTAATGACTATGAATCAAAGTCATCATACAGCGATTCAACACTGAACAACGTACCCTAAAATCCATAGAAGAGAAAACCAAAGAAAAACTGAAATCTGCAAATTTGCTGCTCCCAATCTTGTCCTAACATCTAGATTTCAATTTTACAACTGTAGATAGATAATTTGCATTTCTACAGGATGGGGGTCTGACCCAATGTGATTCTGATCATTCTTGGGTAACTTTAATTCAGTTTTGACCAATTTAAATTTTTTTAACTATCGAGCAGCTTTCTTTGACGAATTTAATTTGCTGATTCTTGAGTAGCTTTTCCCTAAAAAAATCGATCCTAGATAGTGGAATCCCAATACCATACTATGAATCTAATAGCATCTAGGTTATCCCCTCCTACACAGGGCAGAACCGGATTGAGTTTAGTAAGACATAAACGACAGGAATGGAACTCAAAAACCCCAATTAACATCTTACGACTAACTAACCGAAAGACCAGAACCCATTTCAAAATAATAAAAAATTAAATCCAGATAATAGCCCAAGGACTTAAAAAGTTTTCCAGCAGCATCAAAATTGAAGGAAAACACCCTAATCAGAAGCAAGGCCCAAAACTTACTCTAATCAATCTTTCGAAATCAATGTCAGTTTAACCCTAAAACATAAAAACCAATCAAAAATTCGCACAGCTTTTTCTAGAAGCTTTCTTTATCACATATAAACCAGTTAAGTATAACTTACATTGTTTTGTAGAGGGGTATGCACAGCCTCCCTGCGCTTTTTAAGCAAACCTTCTTCTCTCTTGTTCTTGCGAATCTCAACAGCGTTTCCCTCCCGTCTCCTGCGCGCTTCGTCTTTGTCCACCGCCACCTTGTAGCCCACTCTCTTTCGGGCTTCCATCCTTCCGTTGGGCCTCAGCGACATGACGATTTTCAGATCAAATTAAACCAAATTTATCGATTTCAGAACCTCCCTAACACAAGAAATTGTTCACAAAAGTTGAGTTTGATATAAAATGTCAGAGGGAGGAAAGGGGAGCGTAAGGGAATTTTCGTGGCGTTTTGAATTCGGGCATAACAGCAGAAAATGGCGTGTAGGCA
Organism: Sequoia sempervirens; assembly: GCA_007258455.2. Classification (NCBI taxonomy): domain Eukaryota; kingdom Viridiplantae; phylum Streptophyta; class Pinopsida; order Cupressales; family Cupressaceae; genus Sequoia; species Sequoia sempervirens. The sequence continues at coordinate 104,814,819 of VDFB02000008.1, read as the reverse complement.
TATTTGCGGTTTTTCTTTGAAACAGCTTTTATAAAACCGTCGTTTTCTTGAGGTACCGTTGCTCCTTAAATTTCAAATTGTTTACGTAGTCGCCTGGCCAATTTCCCTATAGAAGAGGATCTAGTAGTTGAGCATGTTTCAATAGTTGTGATAGTAGTTGTTTATATAATGTTCAATAGTTGTGACTTGAACACCCATAATTAAATAAAATGTATTTTTTTGATTTAACAAGCAACCAATCATGTGATGCCACATCAGCTGTCAACTACCCATGATGTGAATGCACAAGTATTGGTCTCACTTTTTTTTTGGGCCTTTTTGGACACCTTGACAAAAAGCATGTTGATGTGGCATCATATTCGATGATGTGACCCTAAAACGAAAGTTATAAGCAGGGGACTTGCCATGTAAGTTGCTGTAAAAAATTGGGAGTGATTTGAAATTTCCACATAGGATTTTGAAAAGTGCAAAGTTAGGGTGCACAACTACTAGGTCCTCTCCCCTAATAATTTATAGATTTGGCATATCAACTTTTCTATATGTATCAAACATAAAGATCTAATTTTATTATTACGTTGCGTCTACAATTAATTTAGGCTATGGGTTTGACTAAGGTGCAAGGAAGTTATGAACTTCAAGCCTCACAATACTCCTTAATACTATCATTATCTAATTTTATTATTACGTTGCGTCTACAATTAATTTAGGCTATGGGTTTGACTAAGGTGCAAGGAAGTTATGAACTTCAAGCCTCACAATACTCCTTAACACTATCATTATTTTCCTTATTTTTTATATCATCGAATAAATAAGGGTTACAGATACAAAAGATTAAAATACATTGGATAATATTACAAAAATCTAAAAAAGATTACACTCTAGAATAGGATCATTGTTGTGATTGTATCTTGGACACTCAAATTCTTAGATTCCAAGTGTCTCAACCCTTTAATCCATAATCTCCTTTCAGTACTTAGTTACAAGTCTCTATCACAATATATCATCAAGCAACATTTATTTTCTATTATTTCAAGGTACATATCCCTAATATGTTTCATTTATATTGTTAGTACGTATTTATTTGCATTCTTAATTAATAACTTAGCTCAATAATTTATTAAAAAAAATTGAATTACACATAATCCAATAATTTATTTAAAGTTCAAAATACTTAATTATCTCTAAATATTTTATAAAAAATATTTTATTTATTATTAAAAATATCAATTGTGATGAAAAATGTTTTTACTGATCTATGACCCAAATTAAATGATATATGATATCATTAGAAATAATTTAAAAAGATAGCACTAAATGTCACCAAAATTCATATATGAAAAGTAGTAGTCTTGAAGCCCAGCATTACATTGATAATAATTAAAATAAAATAGCATTCCTAATTTTTACTTTTAGGATGGAAGTAATCTCAAAAGGCCCTTTTGATATGGAGCCAATCGATATAGTAGGTAGGGATCTACATTAAAATATGTGATATAGGAATTTTTGGATTAAAAATTAGAATCTTGATTATAATATTAAAAAAATAAAAATAATGGTGTATAAAATGTAATATAAATTAAAAGAAATAAGTTTACATATAAAATGCATTTGAAAATATAGTTGCATTTAATTACTATTAAGTTTGATAAACAATGGTTTAAAATTACAATCATTTACAAATATATGAATAATATAAACTCCAAATTAAAAATATCTTCTCAAATGTCACCTAGTATGATTAGTATTGATGTGACTCAACTACTTTAGAAGATAGCACAAACTAAGAGATTATAATTGACTAAGTAAGATGAAATATTTAGGACTCTCGAGCTAGGAGGCTACAACAAAGTGAGGTGAAATATGTAATATTCTAACTGTATTTGTAAACACATGAGAGAAATAACTAGAAGTGCAATTATCTTAAGTACTATGATATATGTGTTGTATTATGTACTCTTTTATGCATCCTTGTCTTTCCTCCCAACAATCGTATCTAATGTTCTTCAGAGAAAAAATTATAAGACATTGTTGGTGTGAAATTGAGCTTGAGGTGGAAACTAACCATCCTTCACAACAAGCTATGAAGTGATAGAACCATAGAAATTTTATGATTTTTTTATGTCAAAAAAATGATCGACGTCTAACGAGGACTAATCAAGAAGAAATATTTGAATGATGATTGATAGAAGGGTCTAGCTACCGTGTGGACTCATAATAGTCCTTTAAGAGATCAACATTGATGATATCATGAACCCAATTATGCTAGAAAATCAAGGTTAAAGGTAATCTCAAATATTTAATAGGGAGTAATATAAGTCTTATACTAAATATATTTGACCTAGGTATGTGTCTTTTCCTAAAAATGATATTTGGCTAGGTATAGAATGTAACTATGGGAAATTTCTAGGTTAGCAGATTAGTAGCTAAATAAATCAAAACCCAAAGTAATAATGAAGCACAAAGGAGGAAATAACATGAAAACAAGAAAGATATCACCTTAAGTCTTCAACCTCCATGATTGACCTCCATTACACCTTCTATATTTGTTGCAATATGAAGTTTTCCCTCAGATTTTGAGTGAGCAATATGTGACAATGCCAAGACCAAAGCAAATGTTGAAGGATTTGAATGACAAAAATGCAATACTATGCAACTATGCAATCTAGTAAGCAAATCTAAACTATGACTAAAGCATGCCAAAATGCTAAGATGTCAAGAGTGTCTAAGACAAGATTGCATGAGATGTAGATAGCATGAGGTGAGAAAATGAGAGCAAAATTTTCATTTTATAGAAAATGCAATTTTGGATGAATGGCCAAGATTGAAGATTGACAAATGCCCTAGAATCAATGAACAAGATTCAATGTGACAACCCACAATTAGGGTTAGGGAAACATTAGGTCAAATTTAAAATGAGTGGACAAGATTCAATTTGAGAAAATCAAATCAAGGGTTCACAATGCATGTGACAAGGAGATAGGAATGGCACGGAAAAAGAGAGAGATGGAAAATCAAATAATATTAGAAATTACTTGATTTTTGGAGAAAAAAGGCTATTTAATTCAAAAGGTGGGGTCATGTGACAGTAAATAATTAATTTGAATTATTTACTTAAAAAAAGGGAAAATTAGAAAGTGGGACCAATTTAAATAAATAATTTTATTTAAAATGGGGAAAATGTCAAGGTGGACATTAATTAAATAAATTTAAAAAATTATTTAATTATAAGAAGACTTTTAAGAATTAATGGCGTATTTAAATAAATAAATAAAATTTATCTATTTAAATAATCAGGAAGAAATTAGTGAACAAAGATAATTAAATAAATTAAGAAGTTTTATTTAGTTATGGAGAGACATTGGACAATTAGCGACGTATTTAGATAAATAAATAAAGTTTATTTATTTAAATAATCAAGAAGAATAAAGACATGAATTAATTAAATAATAATGAATTATTTAATTAATAGTTGAAAGTGGACCAAGGACATAAATATTTTAATTATGTCAAGAAGAAATATGGTGATAATAGAGCTTGTAGGCCTAGGTCACTTTTATGTGTCTACATTTTGCCCCTCTTTGTCATAATGCAGCCTGTCGCATTGTGACAAAGAAAATTCAGTCAGAAACATGCCCCAGTGAAGGTACGGAGTATTTATGCCCCATCGGGAAAATTTTCAAATTTTGGCTTGGTGACAGAAAAATTTGGAAAGTGTCTCGACAAGTGAATTTGATGACCAAAAAAGGAATGGCACAATCAATTTTAGATTTTGACATGTTTAAGCAATCAATAGGCCAGTCAAAGGTGGTCAAAAGGGCTTCCAATAATTTAAAAGTTGAAAAATCCCACTTTGGCCCTATAAATAGGTTGAAAATGAGGTAAAAGTCAATTCATTTTCACATTCTCAATAGTAAATTTGGAGAGCCTAGAGCGAGGAGAGCAAATGCGAGGATGGTGATTCCAGTCATACATCACCATGGCTACATCATCTGGACGTTCCGACGACTAGAGGGTGTAGACCCGTCGATGAGTAGCTCGAACCCATTTTGCCATTTTGTCATTTTGCGTGTTTTTTTAGGGTTTTAGGGTAGTTAGGTGAACGCACTGCAATGCATGTGCGTTCACGTAAGTCGCATTTGAAGTCGCGTTTGACATATTTGATGCGTCACAACGCAAATGCCAAGGGTCCAACGAGTGGGTCCATTAGGTGTAACGCATGTGCGAGAAATCGAGCCACATTCGCCAAGACATGCCACAAATGACAGGCACAACACCGCATTCAAAATATTGTGACGCATTCATGTACTCGAGCAACGCATATGTTTTGACAATGACACATTTGATTATGGAGTGATGTAATCGCTTAAGGATGACGCATTTGTGATGCTAAATGACACAAGTGCCATAGTGCGACGCAACTGCTGTATAGAATGACACAAATGCCAAACCATGACACAAATGAAGTCAATGTGATGCATTTGACTTTGACCAAGGTTGACCAGGGTTGACTTGTCTTTAGACGCACTTTTTGCTCATGTTTAGCTAGATAAATGATAATATTGATTTTCAAGAATGTGCCAACTCTCATTTTTGATGTGCAAAAATTACTAGCGTCGATCTACACATGAGAGTTTAGACCATCTACATACGCATTTCGGGACCAGCTGACAGACCAAGAGCAGAGACGACTGATGCGACTGGGGTTGCACTATGTCACCTATATGCCCATTATCCAGGCTAATAGGGGACTACTGACAACATTGGCTAAGAGATGGCACTTTGAGACTTGTTCCTTCCACTTATCAACTGGAGAGGCGACGATCACCCTGGAGGACGTGTACTGGATTTTACATATTCTGATCAGGGGAGAGCGAGTGGTTTGCGATCCTTAGAGGGGCATGCAGGCCATGACAGAGTTATATGAGGCAGATGACGGTGGGGGCCTTGGTGTAGACGGGTACGAGATTCGGTGGGAGTACCTTGTAGAGCACTACCCACGGTGGGACGCCATGTTGTGTACATTGATTGTCAGGGTCTTGATACCAGATCGTCAGGGACATGCATTCCCGATCGGATGGGGCGATGTGCTAGTCTGAATGTGGTGGGACTGAGTTGTGTTTGCATGGGGGCCTTGTTTGCTTGGCATGCTATACCACCAATTACACAAGATCGCCTATAGAGGTGGGAGCAGCATTAGTTGTGGCACAACCTTACTTATGATCTAGGCGTGGGTGCATATCACCATCTTTCAGCCACCGATCCAGAGCCCACAGCTAGTAGACGAGATGTTGTATGTGTATTTATATGCAGGAGCCCTACAGTAGACCAGAGTTGGCGAGACTGATTACTAGAGGCACATGATTGACACGATGACAACATTTGTGTGGAGGCCATACAAAGATTGTGCACCGTGGGTCGATGAGGGAGACACTTTCCCTTTTGCAGACAATTTCAGTACTTGATTGGTCAAACTGTTCAGAGCCAGCTGATCATAGAGATGTACCTTTCCTAGTGAGTTCTCTGATAGTTTGGTGAGCAGTAGGGTGTGCCAATGGGGACAGCTGAGTATGCGAGGACATCACGAGAGCCTGGATGGGGTCCTGCTATATTAGTGTTGTTTGCTCAACAATAAATTGATGGACTAGTGGCATAGCCATGGGGATGGAGTGGAGGAGCGGCAGACCCAGGGACAACTCCAAATTATGACTTGTGGTGGCAGACCCATAGACCGATTCCCTTGACTAATCCTGATGCACCAACGCCTATGGACCAAAGGTTTGTTATCCCAAGGGTGTAGCGAGGAGGTCAAAGAGGCAAGGGGAGAGGTAGAGATGGGAGTTGAGGAGATGGTGGCAGAGGAAATGGCAGGAGAGGTGGCAAGGATCACAAAGGAGATGATTGTGGTGATGGTGGTGATGGTGGTGCTGGTAGGCAGAGGAGGGGAGAAGACATAGGGAGACAGGCCCAGAGAGTTAGACAACATGTGGAGAGAGCGCCACTAGATGTTATCCCGGAGGCACTGGAGGAGGAGGAGAGAGATGAGGGACTGAGGCAGGAGGAGGCGAGACACGAGGAGGAGGGGAGACAAGAGGTAAAGAGGTAGCCAAAGGGAGAGGGGAGATAGGAGGTAGAGAGGCAGCTAGAGGGAGAGGGGTGATAGGAGGAGGCTATCAGAGAGGAGGCAAAGATGGGCGTACATATAGCGGAGGAGGCCCTTGAGGTTAGAGGAGAGGAGGGAGTCATTGGAGGTGAGGAGGATACTAGTGATGAGGAGGATGTGGATATTAGAGAGGAGATGGACGATGCAGAGAGGCGGCTTTGTGAGTGGATGATTCATGGGGATCCAGAGATAACCAATGTGCCATTATTATCGCGGGATGTTACCGTGGATCAATGATTGGCGGACATGTAGAGGAGGCTGGGTGAGGCCACTGGAGAGATCAGTTCCCTAAGGGCAGAGCTCAAGGTGACCTGGGTGGAGAGGGATCAGGCTAAGATTCAACACCGAGAGACAAAGAGTTGGTGCAGTCAATTTGTATAGCTATGCACAGGGTCGGTTGTAGATGTTGCTAGGGAGTTGGCCAAAGTCAGTGAGAGTAGAGGACTATATAGGATGCTATATGAGTGTGCAGTGTTTGCTAATCAGAGGGAGTCAGGATTAGCGAGATCTTACAATAGGACAGGTTCAGGGAGCAGCAGTTGCAGTCATAGCTATCCAAAGTAGTGTGGGTGGCTTGACTTCCTCAAGACACACATCAAGTCACAGGTCCCATCACGGGCATTCCTCCAATCACAAGTTAGGGCATTCACATGGTTCATTAGGATCTGGGCATAGATCAGCACATAGTCAGCCGCCAATGACAGATCCATCAGCCTCTCAGACACACGTCGTTGTATCCTCACAGCCACATGTTACCATAGAGATGATGCCATCAGTGTCAGTTTCGTTAGCTTCACAAACATAGTCTGCTATGCCCTCATAGGTTATGTCAGTTCCAAGTACAGGTCATCTGTCACCACACTCTTCTCCATGAGGGGACGAGGAGAGCACAACATAGGGGAATTTGACATTGTTCTCTTATTATCATGTTTCAAACATTGTTATGACGCACTTTTTATGTTGACTATCGAGCCTGTGAGCTCTATTTTTGGGATATCTCATGACTCTATCCTATGACATTATATATGCGATATAGTTTCGATGCAGCCTATATGCTTTATGTTATATGTTGATGTATTATGTGTTGATGATGTTTTATGATATATGCCTATTTGATTCAATTATGATGACCAAATGATACCTATGCGATGTGTTTTATGCATTTATGATTCCTATGATGATGTCTTTTATATGCTATGTCGTGTGTGCATTTTATGATATCTACTTATGATGAGATGTCATGATGATGTGCTGATTATTTTATGCTTATATGCCATGACGATGTTATGTTTTAATGATGATGACATGGATGCATAATGTATGATTGTAATGGATGCCATGTTTATGTACGTTGATGCATGACTATATATGTATGGACAATGCAATCTTATGATATGATATATATGTTTTCAATGATATGGATGATGTATGTATTTACCTGTAATGCGTAAAAACCTAATGGAATGCCTATATGATCATGTATGCACTTATGTTTATGTATGTTAGGATATCATCATGAGATGAACGAGACAAGGCAACAAGATAGAAGGAGATGAATGTTAGCGCGGAGACCAAATCCTTCAACATGTTACTAGAGGACTTAACAATTATTGCTCTTAATCATCATTGGGAAGCTTATTGTAATGACCAACAAACACCATAATATGACATAGATCAAGGTGTGCAAGGTCGTACCATCATATGAGACAAGCAATCACAGATAAGGATGATCATGACTCATACTAAGAGCACAATTGCCCCAGTCTTTTTGTCACAACCAACCACAAGCATAAGATAGACAAGAAAGACAAAGACAGGTCATGAAACATTGTTGCAATCCTATTACCAGGACATCCTCGAGGAACTAGCAACATGACTACCTGAAAAAGACAAGACAAGTCAATCATCATGATACGTTGTTGCTTCTCTAAATCCTGTTACCAGGACATTGTTGAGAAACTAGTAACATGATGAAAGAATCTAAGGACCAATTCCAATATAATGTTTTCCAAGTGTTTTCCAAGTGTGTCTAAATGTCAGGACTTTTGATATCAAAATTCTAGGTTTGACGGTGTCAAATGCCAAAGTTTTCAGGTTTGACGATGTCAAAGTGTCAAATGTCAGAATTTTCCAAATTCAGGAAGGACACATCCTAAATAATGTTTATGTCAAGAGGATCGATCCTCAAATATCAAGAGAATCCCTCGAAATGCCAGATGACGATGATGATACCTAGGAAGGACACATCCTAAGGCATAAATGACAGAGGTTGTTCTTTAGAAGGACGCATCCGAAGGATAACCAACAGTTTGACAATTTGACTGGTTGTGACAATGCAGATTGTTTTGATTGAGTTTGGCCGAATTTGAATTTTTTTTTACTAAATTGATGTATGCTGACATAATTGACTACATGTCGATGTTTGACATGCTAATGTTCTCAATGTGTTGATTAAATAATTGCCAAAGTTTGGTTTAAGAGTTTGTCTGTTTTGGATTGAGATGTTTGACTTTGAAGATTCTTGATGTGTGTGCCAATGTAATGTTATGAACCCTAATGGACTAACCTAGTGCATCCTCGGGGGCTCATCGATAGATGCCCGTGCCTACGTCATACACTTAGAGACCTCGTAGTTCGACATGACCAATGATTTTGTCATAATGACCAAAGATTGAGTCATGATTTTATTTTGACAAACCTAAAAGGACTGACCTAATGTCTCAAGGGCTCAAAGATAAGCCTTGCCTACGTAGCAAATGTGCAGAGACAACGTAGTTCGACAAATGACAATGACTAACTGACATGACTAACTTGACAAGATACGACTCTATTTTTTTGTTTTTGGGATATTTTGATTTTTTGGATTTCTTCAAGACGTTTTTCACTTTTTAGGTCTTTCTTCAAGACTTTTTATAATTTTTAAGTTTTTTTTTTAGGATATTTTTTGATTGGCAGAACCATATTTGATACCCACTGCAGTCGGGTGATAAAGGAATGCCCCCAGTCAGGTCCCATACTAGTCAAGTTTGAAGGATGCATAAAGGACATGCTTGGGGTGACAGATGGACAATATGCAGGACTAGATGTCAACCATTGTCAGCCATGAAAAGAATGATGGGGTCTCGTGATGTGGTGTCAAGATGCTGTTAGAAGGATGGGTATTTACTATGGACTAAGGTAGATAGAGTGACAATAGATGGCAGCGCAAAAATGACTATGCATGGCACCTGTTTGCCAGGTTTTCACCATGGTACTTATCCAAAGCGTTTGTTTACCCAGTTTTCACTATTGGACGAATTATTTTTCTTTACTATTTTTGTCAGTTTTTCATTTCTTTTTGGTGTCACCAAGACCCCTGTGTGCTAGGTTTTCATCAGGGTGATGATTTTTATATTTTTCCATTTTTAGTATTTTTATGGTTTTCAGGCCGACTTTCTGATGCTATGCATAGAAATTTCGAAGGTGTAGGCTATTGATAGGCTCTGTCAATTATTCACCATCTGGAGTAGCTAACTGATATGCTCCAGAACCAAAAGAGGACGTGATAATGTAAGGACCCAACCAATTTGGTTCGAACTTTCTAGGTTTTTCTCTGTCAGATTGATTCTTGGGATTTTGCATGAGGACCAAGTCACCAATGTCAAACTTTTAGACCATGACACTTTTGTTGTAATTGTGATAGAGTGGATTCTGATATGCTTGTAAATGATTCAAGGTGTTGTGTCTGCGTTCCTCTAGCATTTCCAATTCATGTAGTCATGATTGTCTATACTCCTCATCATCAATTAAACCTTTCAGGGAGACTCGCAAAGAAGGAATTTCAACCTCAATGGGAAAGATGGCTTCAGATCCAAAGACTAAGGAAAATGGAGTGGCTCCTATGGGTGTACGAATGTTGGTGCGGTAAGCCCACAAAGCAGGATTTAGTTGGATGTGCCAATCATAGCCAGCGTCATTGACTATCTTCTTAAGAATCTTGATGATGGTTTTATTGGATGCCTCAGCTTGACCATTTCCTTGCGAGTAAATGATTTTTGAAAGGACGCCCATTATCTATGATGATGGACTGGGGTACACCATACCGGTAGATGATGTAGTTGAGGATGAATTTGGAAATTTGTTTGTCGGTTATGTATGTAAGGGGGATGGCTTCGATCCATGTAGTGAAGTACTTAGTGGTGATGATAATGAATTTATGGCTATTGGAAGAGGTAGGATGGATTTTTCCCATGAGGTCAAGTCCCCATTGTGCGAAGGGCCATGGAGAAGTAATCGGTTGAAGTTCCTATGCTGGAGCATGAATCGAATTACTATGTATTTGACATTGGAAACATGTCTTGACAAACTCAAGTGCATCTTTTTCTATAGTTGGCCAGTAATATCCAAGTCTCGTTATCTTCTTGGCTAAAGTAGGACCACTCGAATGAGACCCGCATATACCCTCATATACCTCGCGTAAGGTTGTTTGTGCTTCATCAGTGTTCAGACATCAAAGAAGGGTATTGTCAATGCTACAACAGTATAGGGTGTCACTGATGATGGTGTATTGGGCGGCCTTGCGGATAAAGGACTTTCGTTGGTTGTTGGAGAGGTTCGGGGGAAGGGTTTGAGACTTGAGATAGTCATAAATGTCTTGATACCATGGAGAATGGGACCAAGAAGCTCACAAACCATCTTTTTTTTTGGAATGTCATATGTAGGGACTAAAATTTGTTCCACCAAGAACTCAAACTAAGGCATATTACTTGGAATGTCTAGGAGAGAGCCAATTGTAGTCATTACGTCTGCTACCTTGTTTTGTGCTCTCAGAACTTGTTCAAAAGTCAACATGTGGAAATATGTCTGAAAGTTGTCAACCATTCATTTGTAAGGCTTTAACTTCTCGTCCTTGATGTCATAGTCGTCATTGACTTGGTTGATGACCAGCTGAGAATCTCCATAGACATGAAGTGTCCTAATTTTCCATTTTATGGCCATTCTGAGTCCTGTGGCAAGTGCCTCATATTTTGCAACATTATTTGTACATGGAAAAGCAATGCGAAATTACTTAGGGATGGAGTCTCCTTGTGGCATAATAAATAATATTCCTGCCCTCGAGCCATGACTAGTATGAGACCCATCAAAGTATAGCCTCCAAGGTGACTTAGGTTATGTATGAAATATGGACTCATCAGGAAAGTCTGCCACCAATGGGTGATCACTTTGTATCGGTGCGTCTGCTAGTTGGTCTGCTATCACCTATCCCTTTATAGCCTTTCGTTCTACATATTGAATGTTGTACTCACTCAAAATCATGACCCATTTTTCTAGACGACCTGTCAATGTTGCACGACTTAGAAGATATTTCAGGGGATCAATCTTTGTGACCAAATGTGTCCTATGATTCAACATGTAGTGCCTTAGTTTCTGAGCTATGAAGACAACTGTTAGGCAAGCATGTTCAATGGTTGTGTAATTTAGCTCATATCCGACCAGTGTCCGACTAATGTAGTATATGGCCCTTTCCTTTTCATCATGGTTGTTTTGTGCCACTAATTCCCCCAATGCTGAAGTTGTTGCAGAAATATATAGAATCAAAGGTTTCCCTTCAATTAGTGGCATTAAAACAGGTGGTGACAATAGATAATCCTTTATTAGTTGGAAGGCCTCTTGGCATTTATCTGTCCACACAAAGGGGATACCTTTGTGTAGAAGATACTGAAATGGTTAACACTTGTCGGCCAACTATGCTATGAAGCATCAGATAGATTGCAACCTACCTTGCAATGTCCTGAGTTCACTTATTCCTTTTAGAGGATGCATGTCTAATATGGCTTTCACTTTAGCAGGATCTACTTTAATTCCTCTTCGAGAAACTATGTATCCCAAAAGTTTCCTTGATGTCACACCAAAGACACATTTCTTGGGATTTAGACGAACTTTGTACTCTTCCAGTCTCTTGAATATTTTGTCAAGCACATTCAAATGATCTTTTCATGTCAAATATTTGGCCAAAAGGTCATCCACATAATCTTCCATTAGCTTGTGCATCATGTCATGAAATATTGTTGTCATAGCTCTCTGATACGTGGCACTTGCATTCTTGAGACCAAAAGGCATGATGTTCCAATAGTATGTACCCCAAGGACATGTAAATGATTTTTTATGCTGATCTTCAGGGGAAATACAAATTTTATTATAACCTGAGAAACCATCCATGAGGGACAACATCTCGTATCCTGTTGTAAGGTCAACTATAATGTCTATGTTTGGCAACGAGAAATCATCCTTTGGACATGCTCTGTTCAAGTCTCTAAAATTTGTGTATATATGGATTTGACCATTTGGATTTGTGACTAGTACAAGATTGGATATCCACTCAACATAGTCTATAGACTGTATGAATCCCACATCCAACAATTTCTTAAGTTGTGCTTTGACTAATAGGGCGATTTGAGGATGCATTTTAGGCAACTTCTATTTCACTAGTTTGGCATTTGGAAGTAGTTGTAAATGGTGTAAGACCAGTTCTAGATCCAAACCAGGAATATCGACATATGACCATGCAAAATTAATCTTACGCTCTGAAAAGAATTTGTGGAATTCAAATTTCTCTTCTTCTATCAAGGATGCCACAAAGAGGACAATTTTGGGATCTTCTATTGTAGATATGTTGACTTCCATGGTGTCCTCTATGAGCATTGTCAATCTCTCTTGAGTCACGGGAAGAAAGTCTAGTCCTCCATCTTTGGGCGCCTCAGAGAGGTTTTCACCCGCAGATACGTCCTTTATTTTTACTTTTTTATCGTTAGAGGGTGCCTTTCGGTTTTCACCTAAAGAAGTGTCATTTTTTGTTTTATTTTTATTTTTCAATTTGTGACTAGAGGATGAAACAGTCTCCCCAAAGTAAGCTGCACAATCTAGGTCAATGGAAAATCCAGCTTTGTGATCTCCACTTGGTATGCCTTCACGTAGTTCCATGAATTTTTCAATGGCATCATCATTCTGAAATATGTCCATAACAGGTAGGCCTTGTTGATCCCAATCAATTAGTTGCGGGTAAACTAAGTAAATACCATCATCAATATTGGTGAATGGTGGGGAGGATGCGAAAAGCATGCAGATAGATTCAGAGACATTGAAAATGAAGTTTTCATCATCCAATTCTCAATCGGATTCTATCCAATATTCTCCTTCACTTAATTCATACTCATTGTCAAAATAAGGGACAAAAGGACTATCATTAAGGTCGGTAGTGTCATGTGGTAGGTCGTTATTGTTAGATGGTTGGAAAAATACGTCGGGGTTATGGCTAATAGGACCAGAAGATGATTCAAACTTGTCATTGTTCCTTGGGAAAAAGAGTCTATCCCAGTCTTCTCATTTCTTTGGGATATTAGGATTATCATTATTCGATGTTGGATTAGTCTTAAAAAAATTCCAAAATCTTTCTTCAGAAGTAAGTTCTCTAGGTTCAAGGAATAATTCATCAAGGCAAGAGTTTCTTAGGGATTTTCGGGAGCCAAATTCCCATTCATGGGAGTCGGTTTCAGTAAGGGATTCCTCAATAGTCTTGACACTTTCCAAAGCATTCACGCTCTCACTCAAAAATCCATTGGTACGTTGATCATCATTTTCGAGTAGTCCATACCCTAACCCAAGAAGTTTTGGTCTACGGGGAGGCATGATTGGTTCACACCTTCCAATCTTATTTCTACCAAGGCCACTAGTTCCATCGTAGCCTCTTGCCTTCATTATATCATAGCCTTTCCCATATATCTGAATTGGTAATGGGGATGGTTCATCTTGGTCCTTATAAATCCATGTTGATAAATCCTCGATGTCTTCTTTGCTCATCTCACCCCATTTTATAAAAATGCGTGATGGAGGAACCCTAAAAATTTCCTTAGGTTCCATTCTAAAACAGGTTCGACCATAGACCTTAAGAGACTTGGGTATTTTGGTGATGCAGTAGGCCATGCTTAATTTAAATTCTCCACAACCTAGATCTTGGATCTTGACCATGGAATCAACCTTAGGAAGTGAGGAGGATGGTGGTGTGGTGGAAGACGTGGAAGGAGTGGACGTGGACAATGAGGCGAGTGTGGATGGGTCAATGAATTTGGAAGAAGGGGAACTTGGAGCTTCTCGGTTGATGGGCACTTGATGTTCTAAAATACCCCTTAGATTGGTGCAATACTGAAAGGGATCGAGGTCTCCATATATAGTAATTTATGTGTCGTCAAAGGGAAACTTCAGGCATTGGTGGTATGTGGATGGAACGACTTTGAGGGCGTGAATCCAAGGTCGGCCAAGCATGATGTTATAGGGTAATTCAAGATCCAGGACTTGGCAAGTTGTGTTTACAATGACTAGCCCAACTTTGATAGGAAGAGTGATAACACTTCAGGAGGAACATTCTTCATCATCATACGCCTTTATAACTATGCTCTTTGTCGCATCTACGCAAGCATCATAAAAGCATAGGGCCTTAACCAGTTTTAAGGAGCATATGTTCAGTCCTACTCCTCCATATACTAAAACTCGTTTGACCTTATGCTTATGGATAAAAACTTCAATGTGCAATGCATCGTTATGATTAGACTTTGGTGATGAATAATCTTGATCTAAAAATGTTACATGATGGGGTGTAGTGAGGTATCCCACCATGGCTTCAAATTGGTTGACATCAATGTCTTGAGGGACAACAAACTCTTGCAAGGTCTTGTCAAGCATAGCTTTATGTACGGGGGAAATGCGTAGCAACTAAAGTATAGAAAATTGAGCAGGTGTTTTTCCTAGCTGGTCGATAAGGTTAAACTGACTCTTAGGTTGCGACTACTTTGTGGATGAGCTAGATTGTGATTGCTTAGCGGATGGACCAAGTATTGTAATTTTCAGCTGTCTAGGAGGAGGAGGACCAGCTATGGTGACTTCACCACCACGAGTAGTGACATTGCATTCAAGTGCTCTTTTGACAGTGATGGTATTGACGTATTCATCATTAGTTCAGACATGGTTGATAATAGTTCCTCTTGAATAGTCGAAGGCAGTGCGGGTATAGTTAGCACAGTTATTATTATTCTTATGACCTAACCTAGAAGGATTATTTGAACGGTGGTCTTGCAGTGAGTTTTTGTGAATAGTATGGTCTGCATTTGATGCAAATTATTATCCTCCTAGTAGTTGAATTGTGTGATTTTCAATGAGGTCTTGAACCAAATTCTTTAGTTGTTGACAAGAGGAGGTTTTATGCCCTTTTGCGCAGTGATAATAACAAAATGCGTTGTCATCCCACCAAGATGGCTTAAATTGTCCTGGGTCATATGGCTTAGGATCTTCTAATGTGATGACACCATTTTGAAGGAGCTTCTTAAGGATGTCTTCAATTGGCTCACCCAAAGGGGTGTACGTGCAACCTTTCAAAAATTGTCTAGGTTGACAAGGTTGCCTTTGGTTTTGATTGTTTTGATTGTTTTGAGTGACATTGGCAAGAGGTGTCTGTGTGATTATTTGTGTGTTTTGCAGTGGAGCTCCTTTAAGGGTAAGCACTGGACCCATTGTGTTCACTGCCTTGGCATCGACAATGCCATCATTGGTAACATGTTTATTATTGACCCAATATTTTCTCTTATCTATGGGTGGATTTGTGTTTTACGTTTTTAGAGCCATATTTTAATTCTCCTTTAGCAATAAGAACCTTCTCAAGTTGGAACCCCTTTTTGACTAAGTTTGTGAAGGTTGTGCAACAATGAACTTGCAAGCCATATTTCAATGGTCCTAGGAGGGTTTGGACAAACATGTCAACCTTCTCTTTTTTTAGGTATGTCAATATGGCAACAACTTGCTAGGCTTCTCCATCTCTGGAAAAATGGTATAAAAGTCTCACCAGCATCCTCTTGTGTAAGTGTGCATAAGCTAGTGATAGAGGTGTCTGTGTCAATGTTATAGGCATAGTTTTGCACAAATTTGTTTGCAAGTTCGTCCCATGTTTTTATCCCCTTTAAAGTGGAAAACCATTCAAGTGCGGGTCTTGTAAGACTCTTAGAGAAGAGTCTCATCAAGTAAGTTTGTTCATAGGCAATGTACATACAGTTGGTCGTGAATTCTCGAACGTGTTCAATAGGATTTGTCTTGCCCTTATACTTAGTGAAATTTGGTGCAACATACCCTGGAGGGAATGGTGGCATGTATAGATTTGTGTTGAAAGGATATGGACATAGGTCATATGACATATGTGACTTTTTGTTGGACATTTGCATGGTCTCTATGGTTTTTTACAAGTTCACCACTTGAGCTGTCAAGGCATCAATTATAGGGTTGTTCCAGTGGCATCACACATGGGAGTGATGGGTATTCCATGTGTCCCCATTTGTTGCGAAGAGATGTTCTGATTTTGTTGTGGGATGTGTTGTTGTGAGATGCATGACGTGTTTTTATTTGAATGTTGTTGGTATTGAAATTTTTTATTAGGGACATGTTGATGGGTATGGATGTGTGATGCATATGTAGGAATGTGCCCTCCAGCCATTTGAGTCAATATTTTTGGGATATGTTGGCCATGAATATTTTGGTGTCCAAATGAAGTCATATGTTGTGTATTCCAATTGCCTTGTCCAAATTGTTGGAATTGTCCATGAGGAATGTTGGTGTTTTGTCCTTGGGAAGCATTGGTATTAAGTTGTGATGACGTGTTGACATTTGGTTGTGGTCCTCTAATGGAGATACGTCGTTTAGTTCCACCAAAGGGTTTGAATGAAGACTCGATGAAAGGATTTGATGATGATGCTCCCATGGCACTAGATGAAGCTCCAAATAGAGGATTTGAATAACTCACCCCCATTGATGAGGTTCCAAAGGTAGTTCCAATTGACTGTGAGGAAGTTGTTGACATTGTTGGCATTGATTGTGACATGGCTTGTGACATAGTTGGTGTTCCTCCAATAGATGTTGCATTGACCAAGTTTTGATTAGATGTGTGATTAGAGGTAGCATTAATAGTGCTTGTAGTAATTTGTGAGGTGACACCAATGTTATTGTTGAAATTGTTTTGAGGTTTACTAGTGTTGGAGGCATTGTTTGTGTTGTTGTTGGCATCATGATTGGGAGTGACTGCTCTTAAAGTATTAATGTCAAATCCTTGTGGTAATTTGGCTCCTTGATCTAAAAGTATGGCTAAATATTTGTATATATCATGCAAAACTATATCTTCTACAAAAGAGGCCACTTCAGGATTTTGTGTTGCAACTTCTATGTCTTCCTCAAATACATTCCCATGTTCATCTCTATGTATGAATGGTTCAAAGGGGTTACGTGACGAAGATGACACGTTCATGTTGCTGAAAGGATTGATAAAAAATGTGTCTTGGTTCATGTTTTGATCCATGTCATTGGAAAATATATAGGTGTTGTTGTCTTGTCCAAAATTAGCCATTTGTATTCTTTTTCTTTGAAGCCTAGTCTCAACCATATAAGGAGTTAGCTCGAATTAGGAAGAGGATGAAAATGACAACTAGATGATGATTTATGTTTTTTTGGATTTTTTGAATATAAGGGATGCAATGCAAGGAATCATAGTGCAAACTATGTTTTTGGATTTTTGATTATAAGGGATGACAATGCAATATGACAATGTTTTGGGGGATTTTGATTATAAGGGATGACAATGCAATATGACAATGTTGCCTAAAGGAAATGATAAATGCCAAAGGATAATGAAGACTATTATGAAAGGTATGACACTAATATTTTTGAATATTTGAAATAATGTATGCAAAATGAGGACTAAGATGACTTGAATGTTTCTAAGGTATGTAAATGAAAAAGTGATTTGGAGGAAGGTTACTCAACCACTCTAAGCTTGACCTATATCTCAATTTGGGTCATCAAAGGACTTATGAATGTGACTAAAGGACAAAATGACAATGTGAGGTTTCCTAACTAGAATTTTGAGTTGGAAAGTCTCACAAAAAGGACAATGACTAAAATAAATTTTGTTGACTAAGTCCAATGACAACCTACTCTTGAAGGCAAATGATTTTGCAAAGTATGGTAAGGTTTCCTAAGCCAAAATCTGTAAATGAAGTGAGGACCTAAGGACTGTTTTATGTCTAAAAATGAAAATTATGGACCTAAGGGATGCAACTAAGATCTTGCAAAGTTTAAACCTATGGGTAAATGCAAGCTAAAGATGCAAATGGTGAAGAATTTGAGCAATTTTCTTTCTGGTTTTTAACAAAGACTGCTGGAAAAAGATGTTTGATGATAGATTGGACAATTTTTCTCTTGGGTTTTGGTCTGCAACAATGTTTTAATTTCTATTAGGAAAATGCATCGTTCCAGGTTGCAAATGTGTTGCAGGTTGGCAGATGTGTTTTAGATTTAGCGAATGCGGTTTTCCAGATGAAAAATGTGACTCAGAAAAGCAATTGCAGCGTTTTGTAAAGTGAATGCGGTTCATACCAGGCAAATGTGTCTCCAAAAATGAAAAATACGGCTTAGCAGAGCAATTGCATCACAAAAAATGGAAAATATGGTGTAGAAAGGTGGATGCATTGTAGCAAAATAAGTCAAGTTTGTTTGTAATTTTTGGAATTTTTTTGAAGTTGTCTCAAGTTGAATGTTTGTTTCTAAATTTATGAAATGGTGTTTGTTTGAATGTCTCAGAAAACACTTGATAAACACAATATTTTGTCTTGATCAAGCTCAAAGAAGACAAGCACAATCCTAGGTTAGGCAAGGACAATATTTGCTAGATTCCACGTGGGTTTCCCCAACTGTACTTATCTTAGCGGATGAATCCAGAAGCTTGGTCATACATGCTCCCCCTTATAGTGCACTACTTCTTAGGTCAACCAAACTTCCAACCCCCATAAATATCTCATGGCAGGTTGATCACCTCTACTAAGAACTGCGAGAATGTGGATGCCTTCACAACGACCATTATTGTGCTAGCAAATAGAAAGGATTTTGGAAACTACACAAAAGTTTTTAGTTCGGGAGCCTCGTTCAAGTGACCACACATGGGGCAAGATTAGCTCCGATAAGGAGGAACTCCAGCCTGAAGAGGTTACGCTCAACAGGGTTTTGGGGAGTTCACTTGTCCGTGTGACAAATCCGCACTCGTAATCCTAAGTTTTCCATTAGGATTCACATTTATATACCAGTCGGGGGTAGCTTGGCCAAAGAGCTCTGTTGTCGGTTTGAGTCACTTAGGGGTGAGTTTTTTTTCCCACCAAGGAAGACCCAATTCCTAGAGTCAATTACCATTTCTCTTACACCAAAGATCACACAAGTGCGCAAGGGGAGAGGATACTTCGATTATTGAATCAAGGTGACACATAAAATATATGGGTCTGGTTTTATGATCACCTGTTTGCACAAGGTGAGAGCATAAGGGTCAATGCACAAAGTTGAGTCCACGTAACGTGGAAGTTTTTTCCTTAGCCTAAAAATTGAAATCGGCTTTGCAAAAATAGGATCTCAATTTTTAAAAATTGGGATCCCATTTAGCTCCGGGATCCTGAGCCTAAATATGAAACGGGATCCCGCTTTTTAAAAATTGGGATCTCGTTTCCCATAGGATCCTGAACCAATGGAGAAGGAACGAGATCTTGATTACTACGAAACGAGATCCCGATTTATAAAAATTGGGATCCCGTTTTTGTAGAAATCGGGATCCCGTTTTATAATGCTATTTATTTTTTAAAAAACAAACAGAGTTCATTTTACAGCATATGGGATCCTGAGTATAGGTGACAACGACCCCCACAAACAGCTCCAGGTACCACCCACACCCTGTTTTTTTGCATTTTTCCATTTTTTATTGAAGTTGTGAAGAAAATAAGTGAATTTAGCATGTTTTTTAAAATTTATTTCACATTTTGAGCATTTTTTTCCTGTTATAGTAGAAATGAGTAATTGTAAAAATAGACAAAAAAATGCAATGAAACCTAAAGATTTTTTAATAGAAATGAAAAAATGAACCTTGAATTGTGTTTTACAAACAAAATTTAACTTTTGAAACCTAAATTGTTCGATTAAACCAAAAAAAAAGAATTTGAAAACCCTAATTGAAACAAAACAAAAAATTACATTTCAAAACCCTAGAAATTGAAATGAAATAAAAAAATTGCATTTAGAAACCCTAATCAAGCTTTTTGAAACCTTGAATTCAAATCAAATGAAAAAAATTGAATTTGAAAACCCTAGTTTGAACTGAAACAAAAAAATTGCATTTAATTGCTTAGAAATTGAAACCCTAAATTGAATTGGAACAATTTTTTTTGTTAAAACCCTAAATTGAAATCGAACAAATCATTTTGATTTTGAAAACTGGGTAATTTCGAGCTAAAAAAAATTCATTTGCATTGCTTAAATGTTTTAAATTTTATTTGCATTGTATGGAAAAATGATATGTTAAACTTTAGTTTCAATGTTAAATTATAATTAGATTAGAAAACAATATGTTAAAGAATAGTTAAAATTCATAAATTTTATCAATGTTTGTTTACAAATTTAGTTAGCAAATTCGTAAATCTAAGCACGCATATCGATTCCAATTGGCACTAACTTGCAAGTCTAAATTATTCCAAGGGCCACCCAAACTTCACCCTAAGTTTGCTAAACCCTAGACCCTGAACTGTAAAATCTAAACCCTCAACACTAAAGCATTTGAATTTTGTCTTAGGACCTTAAAATGAAATTTGGTTGCCTTAAAAAACCCTTTGTTGTCACCATTCAGTAGAGCTTTTTGTAATGTTTTCACTTATTTGAACACATAATATAAAACCTTTTGGTTTGTACAAGTTTATGAAGAGTGGATGATCACTCTCTATGACACTTAGGCATGGCCATTAGGGATCTAAATCATTGGAAGAAAACTTTATTCTATTATATCCACAAGATAGGAGAGCGCGAGTGAGAGTGCTATGGTAAAGTTTCTTTCATTGGACATACCTAAAATTATGTAGGTTCAATGTCAAGAATGGGTCTATTTGGTAGATTTATGAAAACTATTATGAATATCTAGAATACCATAAAAGTATAATTATAGCAATTCCAATTGGAAACACTTGGGTATATATCATATGAAATTTAAATCTAGTAAGGTGTCTATTATATAGGAGAGTTGATAATACATGGAAAGAGGTTTATATGGGAATATATGTATTAAGAAACACATACCATGACCTCTATAGGATTTTTAAGATGTGATCCTAGATAATAATCCACCCATCCTCAATCATAATGGATTCTTTAGCAATTAAGAGAGATTCAATAACCATAAAATTACCTATATTTTGATACTATATAGATTTATGTGGAAGGATAGAAATGCATCAATAAGGAGACCAAGATGGAACCATTTCAAACCTAAGGTACACATATTACATGGGAAAGGGAGGAGGTACATGATGATAGGTTGGAGGAACTATGCTATTATTACAATAGAGATAGGAGGAGGATTCATATTCTGCTCCTATAAATAAGAGGTTAATTTAGAAGATTAAAAGAACTAGATAATAACAAAGGAAATAATTCTATAGAGGGAGTGAGTGGGATTGTTGGAAATATAAAAGGAGAGAGGTGAAGGTCCCAACACCTACATAGAGTCCTACACAAAATACACCAATCTACGCACTTCCTAGAAGGATCAAGATCCATGTGAGTAGCCTCTTTTTATTTTTGTATCTTCTACATATGTATATTTATTCCTTTATTATGTGATTAAAATTATGTATGATATAACTTATTAATAAGTGATTACAAGTATAATTATTAAAATATTTCATATTTATTTTGATATCCTCTAATGTAGGAGGAAATTTTTACTTGTTTTGATAGATGTATGTTATTTTTGTGATATGTATAGATTGATTCATTTTTAACATGATACTTTTTTTTATTAGAGGGGTAAACACTTTTGACCCAGAGCTAGATGGAACCAATGAGGCCATAGTATGATTAAATTTGGACCTCACTAGACATCTAGATCCCCTTAAGCCACCCTATCACCCTAAATCGTAAATCAATTTCTTAAGTGGTCCGAATATGACATTTCTTAAGGGGATCAAAGAAATTCTTAAAATTTGGTGAAGTTGCCCAAGGCAACCAAATTTAACAATTAAGATCATGCAAGATTATAATATGAATGAGATTTCATGATCTAGGTTGGTCAGTTGAAACAAGAGTAGATCTCAATCAACTATTCCACAAGAAAATGTTCTTCACTAACTTGCAAGTTCATTATATTCAAGGACACTAGAAACTCACCTAAGTTTTAAAGCTAAATACGAACTCTAAAATCTAAAACCCTAAACACTAAACCATTCATTTGTCCTACGACCTTAAGTGGGGAATTTGGTTGTCTTAGGAAAATCCACCAAATTTCATTTCCCTTATACCATGTAATTTGTCATTGGATCTTACATATATCCCTTAAGTTTATCCCTGTACCCTAAACCCTAAACTCTATACTCTAAACCCTAAACCCTAACGCCATCATTTTTTCTTAGGATCTTAATGAAATTTGGTTGCCTTAGGCAACTCCACCAAATTTCATTCCCTTATGCCATGTAATTTTGTCCTAGGATCTTACTACATGTAGATCCCCTTAAGCTATCCTATTACTCTAAACCCTAAACTCTAAAGTCTAAACCCTAAACCCTAAAGCCATCATTTTTTCTTTAAAGGCTCTTAATGAAATTTGGTTTCCTGGAAACTTCACAGATTTATTCACTTGGGCTCATATCATTTCTCCTAGGACCTCCTTGAATTCTTAGATCCCCGCCTTAAGCCATCCCTATCACCCTAAATGCGTAGAAATTGATTTATTAAAGGGGTCCCAATATGACATTCTTAGGGGATCAAAGAGTTCTTAAATTTGGTGAGAGAGTTGCCCAAGGCAATAAATTTAACAATAATAAGATCATGCAAGATTATAGTATGAATGAGATTTCATGATCTAGGTTGGTCAATGGAAACAAGAGCTATCTCAATCAACTGTCCCACAAGAAAATGTTCTTCACTAACTTGCAAGTTCATTATATTCCAAGGGCTACCCAAACTTCACACTAAGTTTTGTAAAACCTAAACCCTAAACTCTAAAAAATCTAAACACCTAAACCATTCATTTTGTCCTGCGACCTTAGAGTGAAATTTGGACATGCTTAGGAGAAATCCCTGAATTTCATTCCCGCTTATAATGTAATTTTGTCATAGGATCTTACTACATATATCACATAGGATTTATCCTATTACACCTAAACCCTAAACTCTAAACTCTAAACCCTAAACCCTAGAAGCCATCCATTTTTTCTTGGCTCTGTAATGGAAATTTGGTTGTCTTAGGAAAATCCACCAAATTTCATTCCCTTATGCCATGCAATTTTGTCCTAGGATCTTCCTACATGTAGATCCCCTTAAGCTATCCTATTACCCTAAACCCTAAACTCTAAAGTCTAAACCCTAAACCCTAAAGCCATCATTTTTTCTTTAAAGGCTCTTAATGAAATTTGGTTGCCTTGGGCAACTTCACCAAATTTTATTCACTTGGGCCATGCCATTTTCTCCTAGGACCTCACTAGACGTAAATCCCCTTTAAGCCATCCTGTCACCCTAAATGCGTGAATTACGATTTCTTAAGAGTCCCAATGTGAAACATTTCTTAAGGGGGATCAAAGAAGTTCTTAAAATTTGGTGATCAAAGTTACTTACTTAAGGCAACCAAATTTAACAATAATAAGATCATGCAAAGTTATATAATATTAATAGTTAATTGCATTTCACTCCAAGTAACATGTGCCTTAGACATAAATGAGCATATTTTATCATTTGTATTCAATTATTTAAGGCCATTTTATTGAATGGTTTAAAGGTATTTCCCTAAACATGTATCTTGTCTTGAAATTACAAATCTAATGTAGGTTCACTCATATCTTAAAGATCACATGGATCCATTCAATGAAAATATTCACAATCCACCTCCCGCCATCCATCTCCACCACCTCCACCTCCACCTCCACCCACTCCACCTCACAACCCCCCACCTCCACCACCTAAAATCGATGTTGTTGGTTTGCAAGCATGAATCAATTCCAATGTTAGAACCATTCAAGATCAAATCAGCATTATTCAAAATGAAGGGTGTGTCGCATCTGTGAGGGATGTTTGCATCTAGGATACACAAACCCACTATTGATATTCCGAGGCTATGGATAGGATCTTAGATGAGCTTGTCAATGATGGCTAGAGGGAGAGAGAACATAGTTTGCAGAAAAACACAAAGAAATGAAGAGATGCAGTAGAGAGCAACAATAGTTTCTAAATTAAGACAATGATCTTAAATGGTTATGAATTTATGAATTTGGTGAATGATGGATATTTTGTGTGATGAATTTATAAATTTGGTTGGATGGATATTTTTAGTGACATGAATTTATGATTTTGGTTCTAGATGGATATTTTTAGTTACATGGATTTATGAATTTAGTGGAATTTATGAACTTATATTAGATAATATATATTTTATGACTATCTACTAGATCATGATTTCTCCTGCTGAAAAATTGTAATATATATATATGTGTGTGTGTGTGTGTGTGTTAGACATAAAATGAGCTTTTGTGAATGTTTCAAGTTTATTGTTTAGTATGTACTTGCATGTATTAAAAATTTGCATATATATAGTTCTTAAATTTTGAAATTTGTATGTATGTACATAGTTTAGTTTAATGATCTGTACGCATGCAAATTATACATCATATTTTTTATTTTAAATGTATGTACATGTTAAATTTTGAATTTTGTATGGACATGCTCAGGTTCAACCAATGTATATATATGTGCATTTCAATTAAATATATGATCTTAATATATATGCACATCCCTATTTTGTATGAAGATTTAATCTTGAGTGCACATTTATATCAAAGCATATCATAGATGATTTTAACATTGATGATATCATCAATCCCACCACCTCAACCATGACCACATCCCTCCCCTCCCCTCCCCTCACCTAGCCCTTGCCACATCCAACACTTATCGCATCTGACGAGGCTCGCTTGAGAACACGTATAAATGATCAAGTTGGATGCTTACAAAATCAAATCAATGCTATGCAGAGTCAAGCATTGATTCCTCCACATGTGAGACGTTTTGCATCTGCGATGCACAACGTTGTTGATGCCATCAGGATGATCGATTTTGATCTTGATAGGCATCGGCGAGAGAGAGAATAAATGAGGCAATTTTATTCTGATGGTCTCTCTTACAAACAAATATTAGACCTTAAAATAATGAAAGCCCATCTAGCCCTCTACTTTCTTGACCCCGTTACTCGACAACCCATTCCACCCAACAAATCTAGAATATCCATGAGGTGGTGCACACATCCGCAGATGAGTGCACATTTTTTGGATCGATGGTATATGATTTTTGATAGTCCCCCACATGCTAATTGGGAGTGCCCATTGTATTTTTTGGGAAAATTGTATGTAGAGTTTGTTTTGGGGCAAAAGCCTAATTATTTTGATTTTAGATCATTTTAGGGTGTTGGTGGCGGCATGCCACAACAGAGGTTAGGGGAAAGGGTTGATCCCCAATGCCCTGTGCATGCGCAACCCCTTGTTGTTGCTCCTGGTCCTCCCATTCCCGCACCTGTACATCATCGAGCTTTGGTTTCAAACATTAGGTTCCCTTAGTACACTCGTAGGAGACCTTGATCAACATGCTTCTGTGATAGCGGGTGGGGAGCATAAAGACAATGATGATGGAGGAGTTTTTTATGGAGCTGGTCCAAGTACCGCTCCAAGAGTGTCAAGGCCCGTCCCCCATATATGTACTAGGTGTCATCAAGTATGCTATGGACTTGATTAGGCCACACCTAGTTTAGGTGGACAGGGAGATTCTGGTGGTTCATCTGGTCGCATCAGTTCATTTGTAGAGTTTCTTATAGCAGACTATCACCCTGAGGACATTGCGACACATATATAAATATGCATCTAGATGTATGTTCATTTTATAAGAATTTTGATGGATGTATATATCAAAGAAAAGTTTGCAATACATTTTAACAATCAAATTGTTTGGTGTACAGATGACACTAACGATGGGGCAATCATATGTTCCACGAGTACATACATCGACATCGGTTGTACTTGACAACCCTTATGGGGTATTTTGATTTCAATTTTTAAAATTATATATGAAATCATAAATTTAACTTGAGATTTAAATTTATAATTGAATCACATATATGTTTGAAATATTTATGTTGGTTTAGGCGAGCCAATCGACATCCACGTCGATTCCTCCTGAGGGATTGTCAAGCACTCCTCCACTATCAGGCGTCATAGATCAGGGGCAGGTACATTCATATTGTAAATTTGTTTAAAGTTTACATTAGTATAGTTACAATTTTATGAGTTTTGAATTCACTAGATATATGAAACGCTTGCATGTACACTTGTAAATATTATAAGCGTTAAATGTCTATGTACATGTATGTCTAGGTTGATACCACAATAAGAATGGGCATCGGGAAAACATTTGATGTTGCAGCTACTCGTGAGGCCACTAATTTCTAGGTTGTTTACAAAGCTTTCTACACAAAATGTGCAAACTTGAATATATATATATATATATATATATATATATATATATATATATATATTAACCTAACTCAATTGTACATGCTTTAATTTTGATCTTGTAGGACTTTTTTAGTGCAACTTTCAGCCTTATTGATTTGATTACACCACGGAGGACATGGGCGAGGGCTCAAATCCAAATGGTAATTTAAATTTTTATTATATTTAAAGTCAATTATAAATTTAAATTGAATATATACATAATATGAGAGATTTATTTATATTTTTCTTTTATAGCATGAGACACATCACCTTAGTTGAGCATGCAGGGCGAGGTCACAGAGAAGAGCCTAGTGCACAACCTCAAAATATGGTACAATTAAAATATGATAAATTCTGAATTAAATTGAATTAAAAAAAATTAATTGTAGAGTTGTACATCTAATTTCGAATTTCTTTGTCTTGTTTATGTAGATTGATTTAGAGAATTTAGGGGTTGCTTGATTACTTTTTGAACATCGGGGCCTTAAAATATGGCTGTTAATTTAATTTTATGATGCATTTATAAATTAAATTGTCATTAAATCATTTTATTGTCTTACATCTAATTTCATCTTTCTCTTATGCACAGAGTGTTTCAGGTCATCCACATAGTCCACATGGTGTGAAGAGGTCTCTTGATTATAGAGACAGTGCATGACCTAGAAACATGTGATTTTATGTGTTATATTTGTTTATTTCATGGACTATATTTCTTGTTTCTCATGTACTCTATTGGACTTTATATTTCATGGCTCAAGTACTTAGTTGGACTTTAGTTCACGGGTTGTACTCTGGACTTTATTTCATCCGCTTAATATATTGGTTTCATGCACTTAATATGTTACATAAATTATGGACTTTATTATTGTTTGAAATTTTAATTTACTCATGTACATTTATGCATTTTATGTTCATATTCAAGACATTAATATAGGATATTAATGTGAAATTTGGTGATCTCATACATGATATTAATATAGGACATTTTAATATTTATACTTTACAAATTTAGTGATTTCATACATGATATACATGATATGTACATTCAATAAATAGCGATAATTACTCAATGAACTTATTCAATTCACGTCAATCAATAATTGGTCAATGAAATCATAATTTACAAAACAAAATCAATCTATTTATATACGAAGGGATAAAATTTTAAAGAAATAAACAATACCATAGAAGATTAGAGAATAAAAGCATTAATAAATTCTATAATAATAACATCTAACGCAATTTTATGAGCATCGGAAACAAATGTGGCGTCTTAGAAGGATGTCACAAAGGGTCATAATGAAGCGTCTAAAGGGGATGTCTTAAGAGGGGTTATAATACGTCTTAAAGGGATGACTTAAGGATCTTAAAGGAATATTTCAGGGGTCATAGTAGAGCGTCTTAAGGGGATGTTTTTAAGGGGTCTTGGGGATGTCTAAAGGGGATGTCTTAAGGAGTCTTAAGGAGATGTCTTAAGGGGTCATAATAGAATTTCTAAGGGGATTTCTAAAGGGATCATAATAGAACTTCTTAAGGGGATGTCTTAAGGGGGCATAATACAACGTCTAAAGGGGATGTCTTAAGGAGTCTTAAGGAGATGTCTTAAGGGGTCATAGAACATCTTAAGGATGGTGTCTTAAAGAGGGTCATAATCGTGCTTAAGGGGGATGTCTTGGGAGGTCTTGGGGGATGTCTTAAGGAGTTCATAATATAATTTCTTAAGGGGATGTATTAAAGGGTCATAATACAACGTCTTAAGGATATAATTGATTAACAATAATGCATGCATGATATTTAGTGATTATACAATTAGACATAAAGTTTCAAAGTAGGAAAACATGCACATTTAAGAAACAAAATATATAGAATATTGATTTGATACATAGAAGTACATAGAGTATGTTTAATTTTGTAAGTATGTATGTACATATATGTCATCTCAAAATGATGTTTACAAAATTTGGATATGCCATCTCAAGAACATCTCAAACTTGTGGCTAGAATGTAGTAGGTCTTCACACCACCTGATATCAAAAAGGTACATGCAATATCAATGAAATCATCAAAACATACATATGTTAATTTATATAAAACTATTTATATGTACAGAACTCAAGTACACTTGCATTTTAAAAGTATTCCACACACATGTTTTGTAGGTTGAATCCGGGTATCCTCTCCTTTTTGTTTCAATTATGAGATCAGTAATGATAGCTTATGAATTAAAAAGGCGGCAATAAATCGAAATTTTAATAATTAATGTCCAAAAGAAATATCAATGTAATCAAAACTTAATGTATTTAAATATAATTTAACTAATAATTACCTATTTTTACCAAGTATTCCATGTTGTCTAGGTTGAATCTGCATGGACTAGATCCTTTTTTGTGATTATTCCTTAAGGATGTATAAAAGGACAATTTAAATCAATTTAAACTAATAACACACTTGACCAATGTCAAAACATGTATTTAATGTATTTAAAAGGACAAAATAGAAACTAAAACTATATTTACTGTATTACTTATTCCATTGTACCATCTACATCCTCTCTCTTTTACCAATGCATCTATGATTGCCTCATGCTCTTCATAGAAATTGGCCACTTAGCATTTTTTTTGAATGTCTTCCCGCGATCTTTTGCTCTGGTTTTATGTTTGTTTGCCGCCGCAAATGTGAATATTGTATAATCTTTATGTGTTTCATAGTCTTCAAATGCAGGTAGACCATTCTTTCTTCTCAAGTATTTTTGTAGCCAAGTGCCAACAACCACCACCGATCCTATTGGAAAACATGTTAAAAAACCATCATCAATTAAGTTCTCAAATTTTTCTTAAGGGGATCAAAGACTTGTTCTAAAAAATTGCTTAAGGGGATCTAAAACTTGTTATCAAAATTTGCTTAAGGGGGTGTCTTAAGGGGATCGCCATACCTGTTGGATAACAAAAGCCATCATCAGCTTCTCGAGGTGTTATTAACTTATGTTTAGTTTCCACACAATGAGCCAACCAATATTCTATTTGCTCTCCATTCCCCTCAGGTGCAATAACATCATACACATGTCCTGCCAACAAAATTCAATTTAATAGCTTGTGCATATCCATATAAATAATTTAGTATTACAAAATAACTTAATAAAGTGAAATAAATTGAATTAAAATTACCTTCTTGTACAAGGTCTAAAATATGGTCATAATCTTCAGATGCAAACACTTAATCATTTTCTTCAATAGTTCTTTCATATTGATTATGTGCTTCTACAGGTGTCAACGATCTTTGCTCCCACAGTTCAACCCATTCTGTATTTTCACATGCTTCCCAATCTCCTGAGATACAAAACTACCAAAAACATGCAAGCTCCCTTGTCCAAATAGTCCATGTGCTTGCTGTCGCACTCCTAAATGAATGCCATTTAGTAGATCCACTAATTGTTTCACAATCAACTCTAGGTACAATGTTCTCTTCTTCCACCAACCAAAAGAATCGATGAACTACAAAGTAATCACTCAAACCAGGTGCAGATAATCTTCTATTACACCAATCCACAATCTCACGTGCATCTTTAAATTTTACTGAATCCTCAAATTTTAATTGTTCTATAGCAAGAATTCTTTTGACACATGCACCAACTCCATCATGTTCTCCTTTACCATGGCCAGCTTAAAAAAAACTCCATATATGCTGGACATTAAGTTCCTTGTGAACCCCACTTAACCAATAGAACATTTGAGCATTCTTGAACTGCCCAGTACAATTATCTGACCATATGAGGTGTTCTTTCATCTGGATTCCTCTTTCTTAGAATTTCTATAAAGATATCTTTGGCGAAGCGATTGTTGACAAACTCTAGTAGGTGTATTGATTGTCCTTTCAGATAAAAATGATCTTCCTCAAACACTGTCATCCTCGGTGCTGTCATGCGCGTAATGCATAAAACAGTATGGATAAACCTTGTAGCTACTTTTGAGATTATAATATTGATTGATTTCCTCTTGGGCGGAGTATAATTCTCCGCAAAGAATCAACCAGCGAGGTATGGTGCCAGTGAGTAATGATCTTTCTACATCACGAGTGGCCATCAATCATCGAGCATGTTCAGAGTGCGTAACATATTTTGGTACAATTTTATTATTAAATTCACTCATAAATGCATGCACACTAACTTTTCTATAACTAAATCACAACTCTTTCCTATTTTTCCATCTTTTAAAGAATAGTGAACATTCCTAAATCTTTTGACATCTACTAATTGTTGTCCAAAATCATTATCAACACTTTCATACAAACAAATTCTTAAAAATGAAAGATTTCCACAGTTAATGCATTGTCCAAAAATACAAGAACTTAAATAAATAATTTATCATTAGATTTTCACAAAACAAATCTAGAAATAAACTCTCTTATTGCTTAATTGGCATATCAATACCACAATCCTCACGTATAATCATGTTGAGTATACCCAGATACAAAGCATTATATATCGAAAAACATCATAAAAATAACGAAATTGAACATGTATTTTACAACAACAAGATATTCATTGCTTATTAATTTTTACATACCAGGGTTTACATTTTTCAAAAGACCTTTGACTTATTTTAATATTACCAGGTAACACTTAATCACTACAAAATTTTCTATAAAATTCAGTTTGTGTTGTATCTAATAGGTGTTTTGGGTGAGGATCATGAACTTTGGACCCCACCCTTAATTTTAAAACATCTCTAGCATTAGATGAAACCCTAGTATTATAATGCTAGTATTTTTTGATCTAAGATTTAATTTCAACATTCAATTTTATATCATACCTTGGTAGTCGTCCACTAAAACTCCAACATTGATTGATAGGATCATTTTCTATACTTTCTCTTCTTTTTGCCGCTCTTAGTAATGTTTTAGGATGTATCTTTAAAACTTCACTAATATTGCTTACCATTCTTTTATTCAAAGTTGCTTTATTAACTATAGCAGTTGTTATAGCTCTTCTTGCTGCGTTTTTATCTTTATATCGACTATTTTTCCCAATAGATTGAATGGCACTAGCAATAGTAGACATAACATGTTTTAATGATTGATCTTTTCTTTTTGGTTTAACATAAAAGCCTAACCTTTTCATTACTTTCCTCATTTTTTGCATTCTCATCAATTGCATCATTGGTTGACATTGAAATGCAATTTTTTAAGATAAAAGAATTTGGTGTATATTCTATTGCATGTGTTCTTATTTGACTCCATAGAGATTTGACGGAAGATTATCGAAAACACCACTTCAATTTAAAAAAGTATTTTCATTGAATTCGACATCACATTCCTAGATTTTTATCTTCATTTTTATCTTCATCTTCATCTTCATTTTCATTTTCATTTTTCATGCTTCACATTTCATCAACAAAGCGGTTTCATTTTCGGTACCATTTTCATCAAAATCTGAGGTTTTGTTTTCATTTTCAAGAAAATGATCATCACGATTTCATTTGCAACAAAATATTTTTCTTTAGTTTTCAATAGAATTCTATAAAGTTTCATCTCTCGGAATATAAGTCAATGTCAACATCATTAAGTCCAACATCTTGTAAAACTTCTACATACAAATTTACCATTTCACTAACATGTGGTTGAAGGCGTTACCTAGATTTTGTGCATATTGAGCATTCTCCATAGCATTCAAAAGAGGGATTTGAAGACATAGTAGGACTTGTTTGTATAATCATATTCTTCTCCAAATTGACTCCTTGTAAATTAGCTTCATCTACATCCATGGTATCCTCAATGTTTTCATCTTCAATAGTTGTGGAATTGGTTGCTCCACCATCATTCATTGATATCATTCTCATTCTTCTTTCTCTTTGTCTTTGTCTCTCCTCTCTATTTGCTTCAACTTCTTGAGGAGTCAGTGTCTTCCTTCTCTTATTATGAGCTTTATCTCCCTTGTTATAAAATTCTCAAGCACAAATGAATGTGTTAATGGTGAAATTCTTCCAAAATATTCAATCCAAATTGGAGTTGAATACCTATTGGGACAAATTATTCTCTTGTGTTCCTCAAAACAAAGAGTAGAAAACCTTTACAATTCCACTTTAAAAATTGTTTCTTGTACTCCTTTGAAATTCCAATCCATATTGCAAGTTGAAGACCTTTGTTCCTCCAAACAAGCACAAAATAACACAATTCCCACTTCAAAATATAGTTGTAGATGATGCCTGGATTTGATAAAATCAACTAAAAATCAAGTTCACCACTGTAAGTACAATAGCTCATGAAAATGGTTTACTTTTTACTTATGCTTGGTACATGTGAAGTTCTGGACTTCGCAGTGAATTTAAATAAAATGGGGTCCCGGTTTATAGCAGGGATCGGTTCTCTAATATTCAATGTGAAGGACCGTTGCAGAGGGAAATGGGATCGTTCCCTCCCAGCAGTTTAGATAATATAAACTAAGAGCAGGATCCCAATTATAAACTTGAGATCCCGTTTAAATAAATAGGATCTGTTTATAAAAGTCACGATCCTGTTTTTAAAAGATTTGAATTCCTATTAGCTTTGTGTTCGGGTTTCTAGGATTTTTGGTTTGGGAAAAGCATTGGAAATGCGAACCAGACAGCTAGCTTGGTTTGGCCACCTGCAAGTTGAAGGTCCTAACAATATTAGAGAAAAATACCGACTTTGGACATATGGTTGATGACTTTTTTGCAGATTTTTTTGACGAAATTAAAACCCATTTTAGATGAGACAATGTAGATTCTAAATATGTAATTTTTTTTGAAATTGGATTATTTTTTCTATTTTTCAATTAATTTCTAATAAAATTGGTCCATAAACTTTAAATATCAGGGTTTTTACTATTTTAATAACTTTTGATCAACATGTGGGTGGCAGGGTGGGCCCCCTCCGCCCCTCAAATAGCCACCTGACAAGCTATCAAAGAGGGAGGACCTGAGGTGGTGGATGGGGCATGCAAGGTGACCGCTTAGTGGCAATGCCACATCATTCCAAGCCCTCTCCAAATTGACGGCGGGAGGAGGAAGGGAATAAATTAAAGATTGATGCCCATTAAATTAAGGGTGTCCTTGGCGTCGTCAAGGGGAATGAATGACATAGGAATCCAAGTGAAAATAGCTCGACACATAGGGCACGACAATTATGAAAGCGTAAGCTTTCGGGCCGAGTGGCAATTCACTTCACATGAGGAGATAGATGTATTAAGGTTGAAGGTTGAAGGCCGTAGGAGAACATCATGGCAAGGACGAACGCTCGCTTCACCATAATTTAGATTCATGCATGGAGGCTCGGCCTTACAATTCACGGGCTTTCAAATGATTTGATGAAGTTATTCTCACTATCTGGTTTTCAAAATTTGTTTTGTTTTTTGTTGCTGTGTAGGGAACAGTCACCAAAAGAGCTGCAAATGGCGAGGTCGAGCAAGTCAAAATTCGTTATCTCCATTTCGGCGGGGGGAATGGAATGTTTTGGTGTTGATACACCAGTCTCCTTTGTAGCAATAGAGAGATAGATAGCCTTTCGGGAGATTACAGATCAAAGGCTAAAGTGGATTCTGCTCGACGATGACCCCCTGACAATGGTAGCAGTCAAAATGGTTTTAGGCAAAGGACATCTGGAAAGAAAGGAATATGCGAGAGACAATGCTCACATCTCCTCTCAGTTTCTAACAGTGATTCTGGACCTAGATTTCCTGAAGGCAGAGGCAAAGGTAATGGTGGAGCGTCTTTTTCGAGGTGACTTGCTAGGGGGCTTAGAGAAAACACTAAAGGCGGCCTTCAAAGGCAAAGGGATACCGCGGCCCGCAGACCTATATATCCTCTGGGAGTCAGATGATGCAGTCAAAGTCTTCCCCTTCATCTTAGACATCAAGGGGCCAGAACTGATGAGGCATTGAATGGTAGCGGCCATGGCTGCTGAATTCCTGAAAAGGAAGCTGAGGCTTGTGATGGCGGAGGGGATGGAATGGGTGGAAGACTTCACTCGGTTTGCAGGACTAAATGGCTTTATGTGAGGCTCGGCCTCTGTGTTTTAAGTGTTTGAATGTTTAAAATTTTGTGGCTTATCAAAATTTTGGATGGTTTTTTAGTATCAGCGTAATGGAAATGTAAATTGGTTTCGGTCGGACGAGGCTCGGCCTCTAATCTTAATTTTCTACATCCAAAATTATAGTAGACAACTTTTTGAAACTCTGCAATGGGATTGCAAATTTTGTAACGGTAGAAAGTTGCCCCGGGTTGGAAAGGGTAGCTAATAGGCTCAGAGTCCAGGAAGGACTGTTATCTCCTGCTTAGCAGACGCATGTATATCTTATTAAAATCAATACAAATCCCACCTTACGTATCAAAAAAAAAAACTTTTGATCAACATAACATTTTGACAAACGGATTGCACGAGAACAAAATTTAGACAATTCTTTTTAATTTAGAAAAAAAAAATTAAAAAATGATAAGTTTAGGTCATCTTATGCATGTCGTACACGACAATTTTTCAAAACGACAAATCTGTCTAATAAAAATTTAACAAAAAAAATATTCAATAAAAAATTACAAAAAAATATCAAGAACAAGCTTCAATGAGTCACAAATGTTTTCCTAAAAGGATTTAGAAAAATACGATAATTTAAGTCAAAATATGGATGTCGTACACGTGCATGGTATGGTAAAAAAAGTGACTTTTAAACAGTGGTTTTTAGAAACGCCTATTGAAACTCAATTTGTACAATTTGGGTATTGAAATAAATTACATATTTGGAAACTAGACTCCGAGCATTGCATTTTATGATCAGTGACTTTTTTAAAGATTTCATATCTAAGTGCTTCAAATTTTAAGGTCAAATGTGTCAAATTTTGAAAATCAGGAAAAACACTTCCACTTTTTGGCCAAAAAGTGGACTCAACTTCTTGCACACACCCATAATCACCTACCACCTTCAAGCACAATTAAGCAAAGTTCTTTAACCCCCTAATTAAATCTAAGTGAGACAAGCAAATGTTCTTTTTAGAGCACCAATGGAAGTGTTTTCTAATCTAAAAAAGCAAACACAAGTGTTTCAAAATCAAATCCTTGTACAATCGAACCTATAAAACCACTTGTTAGTAGTCTCAAAAAGATGCCTTGGACCCACAAAAATTCAAAGCCACATGCTGTAACAACCCATTAGTAACCAGAAAAACCCCTATACTAACAGATTGCAATGAGAAATTAGGAAAATTCTGGAAAAATCTGAATGCAAAATTTTACAAGACAAATGCGTCTCAACAGAGCGAATGCATCACTTTGCACAACAAATGCGGATCAGGTATGTATGCTGGAGTTTGTTAGACAAATGCATTGATATGCAAAATAGATGCGTCACAGTATGCAAATGCATCTCTCTGGATGTCAAATGCATTGGAGGATTGGCAGATGCGTCGCTTCAGATAGAAAACGCAGCTCGGGTTTGCGAATGTGTCATTCTACTTGTTGAATGTGTCGTGACGCAACGATTGCGGCTTTGGAAATTGCGAATGCATCATTTCGTACATGTACCTACAAAACAAAAAAAAGTTGTACAAAAAAAAGATACATGCACGATTTTGGCGTCAGGTTCACCAATGTAACTATGGGAAATTTCTAGGCTAGCAGATTAGAAGCTAAATAAATCAAAACCCAAAGTAATAATGAAGCACAAAGGAGGAAATAACATGAAAACAAGAAAGATATCACCTTATGTCTTCAACCTCCATGATTGACCTCCATTACACCTTCTTTATTTGCTGCAATATGAAGTTTTCCCTCAGATTTTGAGTGAGCAACATGTGACAATGCCAAGACCAAAGCAAATGTTGAAGGATTTGAATGATAAAAATGTAATACTATGCAACTATGCAATCTAGTAAGCAAATATAAACTATGACTAAAGTATGCCAAAATGCTAAGATGTCAAGAGTGCCTAAGACAATATTACATGAGATGTAGATAGCATGAGGTGACAAAATAAGAGCAAAATTGCCATTTTATAGAAAATATAATTTTGGATGAATGGCCAAGACTGAAGATTGACAAATGCCCTAGAATCAATGGACAAGATTCAATGTGACAAACCACAATTAGGGTTAGGGCAACATTAGGTCAAATTTAAAATGAGTGGACAAGATTCAATTTGAGAAAATCAAATCAAGGGTTGACAATGCATGTGACAAGGAGATAAGAATGGCACAGAAAAAGAGAGCTGAAAAATCAAATAATATTAGAAATTACTTGATTTTTAGAGAAAAAAGGGCTATTTTGAATTAAAAATTAATTTAATTCAAAAGGTGGGGTCATGTGACAGTAAATAATTAATTTGAATTATTTACTAAAAAGAGGGAAAATTAGAAAGTGGGACCAATTTAAATACATAATTTTATTTAAAATGGGGAAAATGCCAAGGTGGACATTAATTAAATAAATTAAAGAATTTATTTAATTATAAGAAGACTTTTAAGAATTAATGACGTATTTAAATAAATAAATAAAATCTATCTATTTAAATAATCAGGAAGAAATTATTGGACAAAGATAGTTAAATAAATTAAGAAGTTTTATTTAATTATGGAGAGACATTGGACAATTAGTGACGTATTTAGGTAAATAAATAAAATTTATTTATTTAAATAATCAAGAAGAATAAAGACATGAATTAATTAAATAATTATGAATTATTTAATTAATAGTTGAAAGTGGACCAAGGACATAAATATTTTAATTATGTCAAGAAGAAATATGGTGACAATAGAGCTTGCAGGCCTAGGTCACTTTTATGTGTCTACATAGAAAAACTTTTTCATTAACCTGAAAAACATGTGGAATACAACAATGATCCATGAGTTGTTTCTTCTTTTCTTAATTCTTTTGAAAAACTTGAACCACTTTGAACACAAATATTACAAGTGTTAAATAGAGGAGCAAGGACCTTATCTTTATCTTTTAGGATATATTGTGTGTTAGAAGAGTTCAGGATAAAGCTAACTTGTATAAAGTCAAGGGATAAAAATCAAGGAAAATTACTTATATAGAAGAACTAGTCTTCTAGTATGGAATGGATATAACCATCTTGATAAAGTGATCGACTACTAAAAAAACACAGTCATGTCCTCATATTATCATAGGCAAACTACTCACTAGATTCATGAAAATTCTTTCTCAAGAATGAGAAGGAATAGGCAAAGGTGTACTCAAGACTAATTTCCTATAATTGGTAGGTTTTGAATGGTATTTAACTAAGAAACATCTAAAAAACTAAAGCACACCATGCTACATGTGTGGCTAATATAAAAACCATGATAGATGATGAATAGTTCATTTCTTTTTGAAATAACCATCATAGTAGTGAGCTTCTTTGACAAGAATAGTGTCATGATTGTAAGGAACATAAAAACTATCAAAATGATATAACAATCCTTCTTTCACATGAAATTTTGAATGGTTGTCAAGTTGGAAGTTAGATGTTGAAAAGTAGTTTATACTTGGACAAATTAAAAATTATTTGCATAATAAGAAGTATAAAAACTAATATGTGAAGTGATGACATCAGTCAATGTGTGAGTTGTAGGAGGGAATCTCAAATAATTAGAAACCATGTTTGTAGTGCTCTTTTTTATACTTGATGACTAAATAAAAATCTTTTAGATAGGATTCCCATTTTATATGCCTTGCCTGTTCAATTTTGTTCAAGACTACAGAAATGAATAGGAAATGATCTAATTATAAAAAAATCCTTTCCAAGCATATAGTGTCTCCAATATATTGATTGATTGCCCCAAGGCATACAATTCTTTATCATAGGTGGAGTAGCGATGTTTGGTTGTAAAAAAATATTTGGAATGATGGGCCTTCAAATGGTCGTCTCACTTCAATACTATGACAAGTGCAGACTAAGAATCATTTTCCTTGAGATTAAAAAAAAGGATAAAATGCATCACTAACCATTCATAAAGACCCATCTTAATTTTGGAATTTATATTCTACATGTCCTTTTCTCGAGTTTAAACTTGATGATACTCAATTTTATTATTATTTTTAGAGAAGTATATTTGAATTCTTGTCATTTGATCTAACCAGTCATCAACTTAGGGAAGTGGATAACAATTATTGATTGTTGTCAAGTGTTGAGTGTCAAAAATTAATGCAATGTCAAATTTCATCCTTCTTAATTACAAGCATTACTAGTGATGAACATGGAGAGGAACTAATATTTTTTAATCCTTTATCTAAAATCTCTTAAATTTATCTTTAAATCTCATCACTTACTAGCATATATTGACAATCAATAAAGCATTAGGAAGAGGAATGACTAGAAGTAGATCAATTGAATGATTGATAACTCTTTTAGGAAGGATTATTTTGGTTTATTGAAGAAAATTTGAATATATTTAGGATAGGGTGTTGTACACCTTCTAAATTATGTAATTCTAAAGTCGTTTAATGGTATCCCCTCATGGAGTGGGATGCCACTATTGGATTAATATTGAATATTATTTATATAACACATTCATCCAATTGGATGTTGATTTTACAATGTTTATTCTTCAAATAGGAACAATGAAATAAAGAAAATTATTGATATAAATTAAAAATAAGAAAATGAGAATTAAAAAATAATTGAAGAGAGAAGAGAGAATAGAAAAGCAATGATAATATTATTTCCTTAGGAAAACCTTTTTGGTAAAAATCCTACCCTCAAATGTAAATATCAGTATATTAATTTTGAGCAAGACTTATAATACAATGAGAAGACCCAACAAGTAATATAGCCTCTGTTGGAAACATGAGCATGATGATGTATGGTGTTTCCGTTGATGGCAACCCATTGTAGAAGTGATGGTTCATCAGTATGAATATAGTCCAGAGTAGTCCGGAGTAGACCAAGTGGTTTTGGGAAATTGGCTAAGTGTTTGACTGTGATAATGATGTAAGAGAGCATCAGTTTTGTGGTCTGCATTGCTCCACATTTCAATATCTTGTCATGTTTCTTTGAGGTGATAATGGTACATGTTGGAGGAGTCTATATCCAAAGTTTCAAGGTTCTATGTCTTTTGCAACTGAAGATATTGATGACAGAGTATCAAGCTTAGTACAGGAAGAGTTACATTTATAGAGTTCATATTGGAATGCTCTACATTCCATTATAGATGATCATTGTGCTTTAAAAATTTCAAGAAGTGCTTGAAGATTGTGTGCACTCCAAGTGTCAAGTAGTTTGGTGGTACGTGTGTCAAGTTGTGAATGAGCATTTGGTTCATTTAGTTGTTGCTTCACCAGTTTTGTTGTGTGATGTCGACCTAAGGGTTTTGGGGTCATACAGTATTAAGTTGAGTATGGAGCGGATTCATAGGAGTGATTATAGATCATGTTAACCTATTTTGGTGAAGAACACATTTTTGTTTCTTCCACAAGGTATGTTTGATGGAGTTTTGAGCTGACAAGTTATGGGGCTACACGCTTCATCTAATTAGACCGACCTAATTGATGATATGAGTGTTTGTGAAATATATAAATATATATAGAAGGTTAATTCAATGTGAGTGTTATGATGGAATGTGAGAGATTATAAGGTAGATGTGTATGAGCAAGAATGTGAAGTGCAAAAGGTGTTAGTGGTGAAGAATGAAATGTGTAAAGTTAGTTTACTGAGCCTAACTAGAATTGTTTCTTCAACATATTGTAGATGCATTATTAGTAGTTCAAAATTTTGCAGTGAGCCACTCTTTTCTATATCTTTTATAATTCTGGAAGAAGTGATCTTCCTTGGGCAGTGACCCCTCCTACTTTTTGGACAATGAGCCCTTCAAGTAGTGAGCCTCTTGTAATATGTTTTAACTAGTTATGATATATTGTGAGCTAATCCTCACAGTGGTTTTTCACTTTCAAGGATTTTCCACGTAAATCTAGCCTTCTTGTGTTGTTTGTTGTGGTGCATGCTTCAATTATTTATTCCATTTCTGCAAGTTAAATGAGATGTTTTGAATGCACTTTAAGTTAATGAATTTCAAGGAATATTGATTCACCCCCCTTTCAATATTACGAGTGTTCAACAATTGGTATCAAAGCTTGGTTCCTTTAATTGGCTTAATCATTGAGGTAGATCTTGGAGGTTGAACACATGGCAACTAGGAGGTATCCTATTCCTCTGGAAGAAAATATTATGGAAGGGTTTAGTGAAGAAGACTGTGAAGTTGATATGGAAGGAGAGCTTAAATCTGCTCTTGATGATATGGATAAAGTAGAATGTGAGAATAGAGATCTAAAAGAAAATATTAAGGAAGCAGATGAATGCATCAAGAAGCTAAGGAATCAAGTCAAGAAAGTTAAAGAGCAACTCAAGGAAACAAATGAGCAACTTACACAATCAAATGAGACAATCACTAATTTGAAAGTGTAGGTTGAGAAGGAAAAATAGTTGAAGACTGCATGAATACCAAACTGAAAGACATGTCTATAGAATGCTCAAAGCTCGAAGAAGTTGTGTCTTTGAGGAAAGATCTGGAGATAGTAAAGAGTCAAGAGGAAAAATTCAAGAAGATCTCCACCTTGCTTGATGATATGCTTGCAAGTCAAAATGCTTCAAAAGATAAAGAAGGATTAGGGTTTGAAAAAGGAGAAAGCTCAAAGGAAAATTAGAATCCAAACAATGTTAAAAAGAAGAATGATGAACAAAGGAAGAATGGAGATAAGAAGAGTAATGTCAAACATGTTTAGAACCAGAGGAAATATTTCAAAAGACCACTTATCAGACAACCAACTGCACAAAGGTACCCATATTTTAATGGTTACTATTATTATTGCAATAAATTTGGACATAGAGCTGTAGATTGTAGAAGTAGGATGAATCAAAAATTTCAATCATTTTCTGGTTAGTGCTATGCATGCAATAGATTTGGTCATAAGGCTAGTGAATGCAAAATACAAATGATGAAATGTTACAATAATGGTATGATGTCTTAATCATTCCTTGGTTATTGTTATGCATGCAATGGATTTGGGCATAAGGATTTTGAATGAAAATCTAAAACGACAAGAAGTAAGTTTTCTCCACAACAAAGTGTCACATGTTATAAATATAATAAACCTAGACACATAGCTAAGTTTTGTAGAGGAAAGAATGTGAAAACTTTCAGTCCACAAAATAAGATTGATCTGGTTGAGGTAAAGAAGCAGATGAACAAGATCTGGAAGAAAAAGGAAGAGAATGATTTAAAGAATGAGTTTGTACCAAATTCTATTGTAAATTTTTCCTCTAGAAACTAGATAGAGAGCTTTGGCTTAGGGGGAGTTTTAACAGAAAAACCTCTAAACCCCCACTAAAGATGTGATGTTGATGACTTTAACATACTGATACATGTATAGATTGAGATGCTTGATCTGTTGGTGAAATATTCAACAAGAAATCTCTTAATGTAGAAATTTGCAGAATGTTTGGAAGTGCTTGTGATGATATAGAGAGGGTTTGACAAATTTTTACCTAACTTTTCACTGTTGCAATTAATGCATACTTTAGATCATGGAAAAGTGTTTATATTTCATTTTGCACATTTTAAAGGGCATTATGTTCAAGCATATGAAGAGGAGAGCAGTGCAAATGAGAGTTGAAGTGATTTTGAAGTGTTAACAAAACCCTACCAACAAATTTCACAAGATATTTACAATTTCCTACAAACCCTAGCTCAAGGAAAGTTCAAAATGTTTACTTCACAAGTTATTGATGTGCTTGAGAAGTTGAGACCTAATTTTAAGAAGCACCCATACAATTCTATGGAGACAAATAAGGAAGGTGTATTTTCTAGGGTTCAATCAAACGTCTTGCACACAGAGGATGTGTGGATTTACATTCATTCAAATTTGGATGAATTTGATCACTCAAAGATGGTAGAGTTTAGGGAAAAAGTGTTAACTAGTATGATTTTGAGCTAAAACTAGAGTATTCCAGTTTGACGAAGAAGAAGTTGGATGTGTGGAATGAATTTCCTAATTTATGCTATGATAATGAGTGGGTGAAGTATGTTTTGAGAATAATTCATGATAAATTCATGTGGTTTGATATGTCACATATGATAATCAAAGAGGCAATTAGGGTTGTTACTAGTTTGTGCTCCATTGGTCCAGTCTCAACATTGAAGGTTGTAAAGAATGAAGTAGTAATGAAGCTTACTGGGGAAAATTTTGACAAGCGTGCCCTAACAGTGAATGAAATTGAAGATATTTTTCACAAATAGAGATAATTTATCTCTACCGCTACAATACACACAACCTATTAGATGGTGAAAGAAGGAAATGATTTTGATCTTTGTGAGCTCTTGAGATTATAATTGTTGGAGATTTGTAAAAGACAAAGGAGTCAAAATACCCTTTTTGGTATGGTACTCTTATCATTTTCTCAATGTTTTACTTTCTCAATGAGTTTCCCAGAGTCAAGAATGTTGTATGGCTAGATAGTATTCCTATAGCCACTCAAATTAGAGATCATTTGAGGAGATCCCCTAGTAAAGAGTCTTGTGATTCTATGTTGTGGGCATTATTTAAACCTTTTCAATCCAGGATGCATGAGAGAGAAAGGATTCCAAGAAAAGTTATGGACAAATATAAAAATAAATTGACTTCTATGGTTAGCAGAGATTATTGCTATATGGAAGTAGTTGAACCCAAAACCGTTTGGATTTTAAAGCTACCTTATGAGGTAGATGAGTTAGAATGCATTGGTCTTGTAGAGATTGTGTTGAGAAAACCTAAAGATCCAATAATTGAAAGGTTTTCTAATTATAAAGACAAATCTAGTAAAGAAAACCTGGAGAAGAAGGAAATTGAAGAAAAAGTTGAAAAGATGAAGGTTGAGTTGGAGGAATTTGGTGCCCCTAAGGACCCTGCAAAGAAATCTGAAGGAAAATCTGCTCCTCTGTAGACTACTCTACATAAATCAACAAGGTTAGGTAGGACCTTAGTCTCGACACCACCTACTATAACAAAGCTTTCTAGAACAAAGTCTATAGGTGGTTCTAAGAAGAAAGATACATCCAACACCTTTGTGCAACATAAGTCTCCCAAGAGAAGAAGGAAAGAAAAATGAACAAGAGAAATGAATATTAGTTGTGAAGAAGAAGAAGAAGAGGAAGAGGAAGAACATCAATTGGTATGGAAAACGAAGTCAAAAGTCTCTCAAGAAGAGACCAGTATAGAAAAGGGAAAGAAGAAAGAGGAGACCCCTTTGATCCAAGACCATAGTCCTATGAAGTTTGATGCATTATTCAGTGCTATTACAGAGCATGGTGCACTAAAGGAAACAAAAATATTATATGAAGAGTCGACTCATGTTGAAAAAGCTACAATTGAAAAATGCAATAGAGATGTATATGGTGACCTTTGATGTGAATCTAGGTGATATTCATGATCAACTCCCAATTAGTCTTGCAAATTCACTTAGTGCCAACAAACACTCATAATTGAAAGGGAAGCAACAAAGAAGGCAAATGATAAGAGGCTAGTTGATACCTTAGATAAGTGTGCTACTACACACACCAAGTTGCAAGGCAACTTGGAGGATATTAAGAAGTGTTTGGAGGAAGCCAAACAATTATTTCAATTTTGTTTGAAGTGGCCACTATCTACAAGGAGCTTAAAAAATCAGATGGAATCAATTGATTCACACATTGCTTAGGTCTCATATGCTTATGATCTAGTGAATGATGGAGATGGAGCTACTAGAGTGATCATTGAAAATATACACA
Organism: Sequoia sempervirens; assembly: GCA_007258455.2. Classification (NCBI taxonomy): domain Eukaryota; kingdom Viridiplantae; phylum Streptophyta; class Pinopsida; order Cupressales; family Cupressaceae; genus Sequoia; species Sequoia sempervirens. Next base: position 104,770,306 of record VDFB02000008.1, on the reverse strand, counting down.
GTCAATTCTTTTTGTTACAGGAAAAAAAGGAAAAAATCATAATGCAGTATAGTCAACTCTGAGATATGGTAAGTGCAAGGCTTACATCTTTAATTGGATTTTTGGTCAATGTGGAGAAGGTTATGCAAAAGACAATAGTGCCTAGTTCTCCAGAAGAAGGATAAGACCTCCATGTACAGTTTGAGAACCAATGATACATGCTTGCCTTTGCCAAGAAGGATTTGGAGACACACCTTGGAAAATTAAAGGCATCATATCAGGGTACATTATCCTCATCCTTTTAAGGTGTACACTTCTCTTTTGATTTGTATATTCAATTTTTGATATCAATATACGAAGTTAGTAGATGGTGTTACAATGAATTTTTGTCCTTTTGGTGATGGATAACATAGATAGGGGAGTTGGTTTCATGTAAATATATTAGTAAGGGGGAGTGAAGAAGAGAAGTATATTTTTATTACCCTTTTCCCTTGATGTCAAAGAGGGAGTGTTTTGGAGAAGTATGTTGTCATCAATGACAAAGGGGGAGATATTTGGCAACATGAGCATGATGATGTTGTCATTGATGGAAACCTATTGTAGAAGTGATGGTTCATCGGTATGAATATAGTTTGGAGTAGTTTGGAGCAGACCAAGTGGTTTTGGGAAATTGGCTAAGTGTTTGACTGAGATAGTGATGTAATAGAGCATCAGTTTTGTGGCCCACATTGCAATATCTTGTCATTCAGCTTTAAGGTGATAATAGTACATCTTGAAGGAGTCTATATCCAAAGTTTCAAGGTTCTATTTCTTTCACAGCTGAAGTTATTGATGACAAAGTATCGGGCTTAGTAGAGGAAGAGTAATAGTTGTAGAGTTCATATAGGAATGCTCTGCATTCCATCGTAGATGATCATTGTGCTTTATGGATTTCAGGAAGTGCTTGAAGATGTTAGATGAGTGTGCAATCCAAGTTTCAAGTGGTTCAGTGGTTCGTGTGTCAAGTTGTGAATGAAAATTTGGTTCATTCAGTTGTTGCTTCACCAGTTTTGTTGTTTGGTGCCAACTTAAGGGTTTTGGGGTCATGTGGTATTAAGTTGAGTATGGATCAGATTCATAAGAGTGATTATAGGTCATACCAACCTATTTTGGTGAACACGTTTTGGTTTCATCTACAAGGTATGTTTGATGAAGTTTTGAGCCGACAGGTTATGGGGCTATATGTTTCATCTAATTAGGTTGACCTAATTGATGATATGAGTGTTTGTGGAATATATATATATATATAAGGTTAATTTAGTGTGAGTGGTAGGAGGGAATGTGAGATATTATAAGGTAGATGTGTATGTGTGAATGTAATCATAGTATAGGATAAATACACTAGATCCATATGAATTTAAGACATATTTAACCCTCTAAGTTACAATCCCAATGAGATGTTCAAAAGCTTCAAAAACTATGAAACCATTAAACTAAGCATGAAACAAACACAAAAGCTTAAAAGAAACCTAATCTAGAAGTCCAAACCTCATCCCATTGGGGGAGTGGTGTCGTATTGATATGGAATAATGACCCTTTCCCAATCCCTTGGATAAAATGAGCATTTAACCTAGCTCTGTTGTTGAAAACTAAGCTAAAATTGATAAAACTATTCTATGGGTGGATGAAAAGGATGAAAAATCTTGATAATGGTGCAAGTATGAATATAGATAGTATTCAAATGGGCATCACAACTTTTCTTTGATGGATGTGGATCCATTTGTCCCCAAATGGTGAGGTATTTATAGGAGAGAAAATGAAGAATCAATGGTCAAGATGAAAACGATCAATCAATGGTCAAGATGGAATCAAGGGTGAAGAATGGATCAAGGATTCTCATTAGTGGATGAGAATCAAAGATCACATGGATCAAAGAAATCATTAATGGTTCACAATGATTCAAATAAATAAACTTTCTAATAACTTGGAAAGTTTGTTACAAAGTTTGTTAGGAAAGAATATTCCATTTTTGGAGCCAAAATAGAAGAATACTCCTTTGGAATATTCCCTATACAAGTGGACATGGGTGAGTAAAATTAGTAATTTGTTAATTAAAACCAAGTTTTAATTGTGCAAGTTGATGGGAAAGGACTTCCCATTAAATAATTAATTTATTTGATGAAAAGGGGATGCAAATGACATATAATTAAATGAGAGGAGATAAGGGGGGGTTAAATTAAATAATTTTCATTATTCAATTAAACTAGATTAAATGTCAGTGTGAAAGGGGAGGAATTAACCTAATTAAATTAATTATATTAATAGATGGAGATGATTTATTTAATTAAATAACTAGGCTTATTTAATCAAATAGGTGAAAAGAAGATGAATTTCAGGATAGAACGATGTTAGTATATCGAATTCAAGTGTGTAATACCATTCATGACAATTTTAAGTGTCTACAATATGAGCAAGAGTGTGAAGTGTGGAAGGTATTAGTGGTGAAGAATGAAGTGTGTAAATTTAGTTTACAAAGCCTAACTAGAACTGTTTCTTTAGCATATTACAGATGCATTGTTAGCAGTTCAAAATTTGGCGGTGAGCCACTCTTTTCTATATCTTTTGTAATTCTAGAAGAAGTGATCTTCCTTGGGTAATGATCCCTCCTATTTTCTAGATAGTGAGTCCTCTAGGTAGTGATCCCTTCAGGCAATGAGCCTCTTGTAATATGTTTTAACCAGTTATGATATATTGTGAGCTAATCCTCACTGTGGTTTTTTCATTTCAAGGGTTTTCCACATAAATATGGTGTTCTTGTGTTGTTTGTTGTGGTGCATGCTGTTGAAAAATGAGGTGTTTTCTTAGCTTAATAATCTATAAAACTTTAATATTGCTGATCTAAGTAAGCTCTTTCTTTGTTACATATATTCTTTGTGGGTGATTATTTTGATTAATTCATTTTACTATTGTAGAATGAAGAGAGAAGTTGATAGAAGAACTAGACAGGATATTAGAAAGATTACACAAGATATAACGTGGAGAAACCCTTTCGGGAAAAAACTCCACCAAGAATTATTCTATTATTCAATCTCTGAATTACAATAGCTCCAATTATTGCTTGAGAATGCTTCTTCTGTCTTTACCAATCTTCTTCACACCTGCAAATAACAATTATGAAAACTCTCTTCAACTTGAATGAGATATAGAGACAATATGCAACCTTGTAATCTCCAAATGGTGATAATTACAATGCACAAGCTCAAGCCCTTGAAACGGTATGCCATATTGCTTCAAGTTGAGTTATTCTGTGAAGACTAAAGCTTGCAACATGTGCTTCATGCATTTGGGCATCCCAAATTGAAGCTACAACTTATCCTTCACTCTGGTGATAATTCCAAAGCTCTTCCTCAAAGTTGGCGCCCTTAAGTAATCCTACTTAAATGAGCCTTCAGAAATATCTTATCATGCATGAGAGGTAAATCCAAGAAAGCATCTTGGGCACCCAAGTTGGCTCCAAGTGATTTCTAGTTAACTGAAATATTTACTCAACACCATTCATGCAAGAATGGTCATCCCCTGTTAACTGGAGGTAGTCCCTGTTATCTATCATACAACTCAATGTTATTAGCCATGCATTCCAAGTTAACTGAAGTTAACTAACATATAATTTAAACTAACTGAAGACAACTGAACCATAACTGAACTGAACTGAACTGAACTAAACTGATTATGAATTGAATTGAATTGAACTGAACTGAACTAAACTGATCTGAACTGAACTAAAATGAACTTCAAGCATGCAAACATCAAATCCTAACTCCTAGGATCTTTACATGCATTCAAAAGTGTTAATTGTTACTCTGTATAGTTAACTGAACACAAGGTGAGTGCTACCTTACCATGTGGGTGTCCCATGTGCCCCTATTATTTAGGAACTCACTATGGACGCCCTCACATGCTCCTTACATTTAGAATTAACTACAAATGTCAATAATCATGATTATTTCATCAAATATTAATCTCATCCTAATCTTAGTGTTGTTGAACACATTCCAAGAATCTAAGAGATACATGAAATAATTAATGTTTAGGATTTATAATTAAATGGCATCCTATTTCCAACACATGCTTCAATTATTTATTTCCATTTCTACAAGTTAAATGAGATGTTTTGAATGCACTTTAAGTTAATGAACTTCAAGGAATACTGATTCACCCCCTAGTATTTTGGGTGTTCAACTTGACCTCTATGTCAATAATATAATATCATATAGGTAGCTAACCCACGTAGAGAACCTACAATACTATCCAAATTAATTTTAAACCTCTATGGTAAGGCCTTGATACATATGCAAGAAACTCCCTAGAAATCACAAATGGTTTCATCAAACTGTGACAAAAAACCATGGGCCAAAAGTGGGTGCCCAAATCCATGGGCAAATCTCCTCGCACATGTGAGAGCTCCTAGATTAGAATAAACTATCATACTTGCTTAAAATAGATAATCCGAGAAGTTTTTCCAAATCTACTACATAACCCCCAACTTATAACATCATAGTTTCTCATACACTTATTGCAATGTCATACATTCTATTACAATTTCTTATACTTCTTACACTAGCTAAGAATGGTATATTCATTACCACTTTTTGTCTTATGTGGAGCAGGGTGTCTACTTATCATATGGTAAGTTTTAAATCTTTTTGCAACCTTCCAAAGTGGTATACAATAAATGACATGTGTCAAAGAGTATAAACTTAGATGGAGCACTCATATTCCCATGTAGGACTACATAAAGTGCATGATAACAATTGGTCCTAACAATATATCCTACTTATTGTATACATTGCACAAAATAAAGAAGACTAATAGTTGGGGGAAGAGACGCCCTTACCAAACCTACACCAAGTAGATTTAGTTTTGCTCACTATCTTAGTGAGAGAATTAACATATTCTCTAAGGTATCAATATATTAAATTAGTACCTTATCATCCTCCACTATAGCTTAGAAAAAGTGAAACTTTACATCAATATATTTTGTGTGAGCATGAAAAGTAGGATTACTTGTAAAACTAATGACACTCTAACTATCACATCTAATCTTTGTTGTCATGATTACAAATACAATATCCAATCATATTCTCGACTACCAAATTTCTCATTTACAAGCATGTGTAGCAACTATAGACTACCTCATTAGTGGAAAGGGTAACAACACATTACACCTTTCTCATTGACTAGAAACTCCCTCTAAAAGGTAAAATGCATAGCCACTTTAGACCTTATATTATCCAAACCTCCACCCCAGTCTATTTCAAAATTCCCTCTATGTCTAATATCATGTCCACATCAATTTTCCGTGGTTAAAAAATAATAATCATAAGTTCTATGCAAATACTTGAATACCCTTTACACATTGGTCTGTTGTTCTCTACCAAGATTAAACATAAACATACTAAAAAATCCTACTAGTTGGACACTATTTTTTTCTAGTACAAATCATTACACACATAATAATTCCTATAACACATGAAAAAGGAACATTAGACATGTCTCCAAGCTCTTTATTATACTTAGGGTATTTTTCTAAAAACAGTTATGTGCCAACTTGAGAGGGTATATTCACTAATTTCGATCATCCATACTATTTACCTCTACAATTTTTTTTTAACATAATTCACTTGGTTTAACCATAAATTAATGATAGGATGCTCCCTCTTACTTTTCATGGCTAATATGCTTAGTAGCCCCTAAAATTATCATATCAAACTTCTTGGATGGTTGAATTTTAACTTGTGTAATAATATCTTTTTTGTTTCCAATATAAAACATATATCAACATATAATGTACAATGATTACAAAATGGCCATCTATATAGTTATATTAAACACATATTTTATTATCTTGACCATATAAAAAATCCAAGTTCTAAAATATTGGCATTAAAAATTGTGTGCCTCATCTTGGGAGATTGTTTTAAACCATACAATGATATTTTTAGTTTACAAACTAGTTTTTCCTTCCCTTCAGAAACACAAATTTTAAGTTGTGACACATAAATATCCTCTTTTAGATCCTCATGTAGAAAAATAAATTCACATCCATCTTCTCTACTTCAAAATAAAAAACAACAATAATAGAAAGAGCTAATGGGATTCAATATGGTAGGAGTATAGAAAATTTCACCAAAATATATTTCCTTGACTTGGGAAAAATATTTTTCTACTAGTCTAACCTTTTACTTTTCTAATTTACCGTCTACATTGAATTTCTTTTTAAACACCCATATACAACCCATGGGATTTCTTCCTTTAGGAAAATCAACTAGAGACAGTCTTACAATTTTCTAAAGCAATAATCTCCTCCTTCATGGATTCTTTCCAAAAATTATTTTATTTTTAAGAGAGAGAGATTCCTCTATAGATCTAGATTTATTTTTAGTATAATTTAAAGAAAATAAACAACAAAAATCTAGTGGGCCATGATTTTTGTCACAACCCTACTTTTGAATGTGTAAATGACTTGTCACTATTGTTGTAAATTGTAGATCATTTATTAATCTTTAGTATTTGTGTAAATTAGGAAAAAAAGGGTTAAAGGAATTAATGGCATCGATTGAAGGAGTTAACAAGGATTTTTTTTTATTTCTTTTGAAGCGGTCAACTAGAAATTATTGTCTTATAGGTCAACTATGAACTATTAATTATGAAGAAATTAGAAATTTAATTATTTGATTTTACTTATAAAATAACCATTTGAAATACCAAAGTATTAATGATAAGTTGATATTAGTGTTATAACCCTTGTGTTCAAATTTAGTTATCTCTTTATTAGATTATTAACATGAATTATTATCATTTATATTTTCATGATGTGATATGTTTTTATATTGAATAAATATAATATTACTCAATTTTTGTAATAAGCTGGAAATTTATTGCATTAACAATGATTCAATTAAATTCGAGGGTGATCAATATTTCAATCTAAATCAATAATGAATTAAATAATCATCATACCAATTCAATTTTTTGCGAAAATATTCTTTATGAATTATTGGAAAAGGGAGGAGGTCGAGGATAGACATGAATTGAATGCCTCTTGTAACCGACGTCACTATCTTGCAAGGGAGGTAGCCAATTTCTTGGCAATCGAATGGCAAGGTATTAATGGATGGTCTACTCAGAAAGAAAAGGGAGCGAGGATCGGCCTCTCCCTTCTCACGCGAAGTTGATTGAGGCTACAGGGATGCATTTTATGGTCCTGTATTGGTAGGTGTTCAATATGCAACAAAAACTTTGAAATATATTGCTGATACGACTGGTGGTGGAGTTTTGGTGTCGTATAGTGTTCTTGCTTAATGCATTAAGGAGGCCCCTCTTCCCATAAGTGGTCAACTATTCCCAGTCGCTGTGGTGAGATTTCAAACTAGTTGTTAGAATAATAAATTAACGAGTATCCATGTCATCTCCAAGCAGACCATGCGCCACATTCAGCTGACTTTCACCGCCCCACCGCATCCATGCTATTCATGTGGTGTTGTATTTCACCTGTCCAAAATAAATGGTGCAGTTAACTTGTTGCTACAGTTTATATTTTATTTATTGCAAGTTCATCTATAAATGAAACGCTCCAACCTGTGTTTTAGCAGCGCTCCAAATCCTGCTCTGTTTTACGCCTTTCATTCTGTGTTTTGTTGTGTGTTTGTCTATTCTGTTCTCACATTTGTTGGTAATGGAGACCTTGGAGAGAGGTGTTCGAAAGGAAAGCTAAGCAAATTTACATTGAAGGATCGATTCAGAGGAGAAGGGGGTGGCTAACGTGAAAACCGAGGAACAAAAAAGTTACGGGAACAGAATTCGTGGAAAACCGAACGGAAAGGTAAGGTTAGTGGGGACCACGGACCGGGCCACCTAAGCGGGTCAGCGCTTAGAGTGTGCCGGTTAAGCCGGCCGGTGGCTATGAGGTGATTCACCCATTCCAAGTTCAAGTTGCAGCCATGGAGTCGTGCACATAGGCAGACAGAGTTAAGCATGCGCGGAGATAAAGGGTGCCCTGTGCAAGAAGAGGATATTTCCAGGTTTATTTCTTTCCTGTCAATCGTCCGTTATTATGAATCATTTCTCTTTCCATAGAAATGTTGGTGAGAGATTGGTAATTTTGAATAAATCTCACCTTGCAGGACAGTTATATTATGTTTACGTTCTTGGCAATCTAAAATAAATGCAGCAAAATAAAATTTAAGTTAATAAATTTGGAAGCTATTTAGTAAACTTGAAATATGATTCAAGAGTGATAGTATTGTAGGACCAGCTGGAAAAAGTTGTGAGTCTGGCATTACACCCGCCAGCTGCATTTTCTTAAGTGTTTTGAAGGTCGTTCCTGGCCTTACACTCTCCAGATGCATTTGCTTTAGAGTTCGCAATCCTTTCAAATAAATCCATTTTGTGCATATCCGGCAATTATCGCACTCCATGATTCCATAGTTTCTTTGAGGCATTCTGTCAACAGTTCACTGGCCTTGTCTATCTTTCCACGTTTTATACGTATGTCTACCAGAACATTCCAGCGATAATATCTATCAAAAAAATTCGCCTTCCATTATTCTTTGATGGATGTACATACCCTGCTCCAAAGCTCCCATTTTATTATAGGCAGGGAGGACGTTGGAAAATGTTGCAGAATTCCGCCTCAAAGGCTTTGCCTCTCTAATTTCTCGACCCATCATTTTGTCTCCCTAGCAGCCACTAATCTGTTCATGAATGGGGTCCTTGATGGGAAAATCTGTAGAAATCACTAGATGTATAAGACATGCATAATTCCGCATTAGAAGCAGTGTGTAGAGTCATGCACGTGGAACGAGATGCCACCAAGTGCTACGAAAAAGGGTTTAATAAAACGATTTGTTACAGACAGATTCTTGTTTTCCAGCCATTCCACAAATTGTTTATCACAGGGTTTAATAGGCGATATTAAAAAGTGGGCAAGAACATCTACACCTCCTTCATTGATGTAATTACCTACACTTAGCTCAAAAAATTTACTTGAGATTATGAAAGGTAAATGAACCTGTGCCAGTTGAAGATACGTGCCTTTGTTTCAATACACAGAAAGGTCTTCCAAGTGAGATCACCTTTTATATTCCATGATTATTTGACTGGGATGTAAGATCGAATTTATTTGTAGAAGCCTCTCTTGTAGTTCAGAAAAAGAGTAATTGATATCAGATTTTTTAGCAATGTTAGTTTTCTGGGTGTTGTCACAATACCGTGTCTCACTTTTGGGATGTGCTGATTTTTGCTTGAAATCATTGTTTTTAGAAAAACTAATGATTTAAGTCTTGAGAGGCTCCATCTAAAGGGTTTGAATTGAAGAGGGATAGATAAGACCCTCTTATATCAAACTCCCTTGGATAGAACCACTATAGTATTAAATCATACTCACAATGGAGTCTCCTTAACAACTATCAAAATGTTGGCAAAAAACCACATTTTCTTTACCTTTTGAGGGATTAAATAACATCATTTAAAAATTATATTTTTCAAGATTGTAGTCTTTGAAACTAGCTTTCCAACAAGTATAGGTTTGATATATTTTCATTTTTTATTAAACATAGTTTTTTCTCTGAACATCAAACTTTTTGTTGTGCAAAGGTGGGAAAATAGTAAAACATTGTAATTTAAAAAAAAAAAAAACCCTGTTCCCTAGATATTGATTTCCTTGTTTCACCCAAAAAATAAAAAATTGGATATAATATATACAAAAAAAGTGAGGTTGTACGACACACACGTATGTCCAAATTATAGTTACAACGACTTCAAAATTAATTTTAAAAAAATACGCTACAAAAAATTATGAAAAAAAATCCTTTCCCTAGATATTGATGTTGAGAATCTATATTCCAAAAATTAGAATTTAATCCTTTATAGAAAAAAAATTATGTTGTACAACACAAATGTCACTTTCTGAAAATGTTGTTTTCTGTCTAAAACCAGTTATTAAAAGAGATGTTGAAAGATTCATGACTTATTTCGGAAAATTTGAAAAAAAAAAAATTTAGAATCTACACACAAATTTTCACAAATCACTAGTTCACATCATCTTCAAATTCTTTATGGTTTAGTTGTTATAGGTCTCAGAAGATGAAAATTCAGTTAAAAATATTGATGTAAATGTCCATCTTGGGCAAAAAGTGAGACACAGTATTGTGATTTCACCCTTCTATAATTAGTTTGTAGATTCAGTCGCCTTGCTTCTGTTACCCATGTGCATTCTTTTACAATGGCATGGGGTATTCAATTGTGTTATTTCAATTCTACCTCTTGATTCATTTTTCTTCGAAGGTGCTTTATTAGCTGTGTTATGAATGATTTATTTGATTTTCGTGCAGATAATTAGATGTCTTTGCATTCATCTATAGCCCAATTCTTGAATTCTTATATAATTATCGCCGAGATAATTAGATTTCTTTGTTTGTTGCATTTCTCTTTTAGAAATTTCTTTTTTATTGAAAAAGTGATTGTATGGAGCATTCTGCATGGTAATTGAAGCTTAAGTTGCTGTTGGCATCTTGTCTTTTGGTGAATCTTTTCCTAGTTGATCTTGCATCTCAGACAACCTAGACATAGTTGAAGACACTATTAAAGAGATGACCCTGGAAGAGAGTGTAGATCGACTTGTAGGCAACTAGTTTGAGAAGCATAAGCGGAGGGAAAAGAAAAGAGAATAGTTAGCGTTGCCTTGGAGTTCTTAGTTTGAACAAAAATGTGAAGATTCCCGCAACATAATTTAGGTATCCGTTCATCTCTGCAATAAAATTTTGCAAATAAGTTTGACTAGATTTTGTGTTTTTAAACAATCAAATTCAAATGGTCTTCGAATCAATAAAAGTCATGGGTGGTTCAAGGGAGAATTATATCAATAGTTAGATCAAGGTCAATGTCATTAATAAATTTCTTATGAGGGATGTTTATAGTTGATTTAAAAGTATAGGGAATTCATTACTCTCACCGTACCTAACATTATCTTCATGTATTGAGTTAAATTAGTCATGGAATATCCTTTTGTATATCATAATCTTTACACCAATTGAATTCCTTCATGATTATAAAAACATGATAACTGAAATCTCATTGCTATAATGCCTTATTTCCATAATGCAAAGAATTGTCATCATGATTAAATTAAATTAAGGATCTATTGTTATATTTTAATCTTTATAATATGCTGGATTCAAGTCAAGATTTGCATAGCTTGAAAATTCGTTTATTCAATTAGCTTGGTAAAGGATAATATTGACCAAATACTCAATTCACATGATATTCAAGAAATATGTAAAGGATGTTATAATTGTAGTTTTTCTTTAAGAACAATAAAAAAAGGGCTAATGATGGTTTGGGTTTAGCTGCAAAAGGGATCAAGCGTATACCAATGGATATTGCATGAAGCAAATGATAAAGGTATGCGTTATATTTAAATACATCTTATTTACTTGTATTTGTATCCAAGGATACATGATTGTTGAGCATGTTCACTTCCATTTGACCATGATAAGGGTATCAAGTGAATTCTCAAATGGTTATCACATGATGGAATAGATAAAGGTATGAGCCATATTCATCTAATCTATTTGTTTATATATGCAAGGTTACAAGATTGTTAAGCTTGTTGTATTAAATGGTTTATATAATGATAATTGTTATTTTGTTTTTAATGGACCATTTTATGCTAAAATGGGAATACTTCATTTGTAAATGGAATTAGTTACCATCTTTGGTTCACTTTCTTTTATCATTTTACCTTTTTATATTATAACTCTTCCTGACACTTTGACAGTTTTCCCTTACATAACTCTAATATATGGAAATGTTATTTTATAACACTCACCATCAAATAAGAGGAACCACATATGTTTGTTTACTTTATTAATTTGGGATTAGATATCCATTGTATGCTCTCATCTCACCATTAAAAAGGATCCTGATGATAAAAAAAATATTGTGTCGTTCCAAAGATGCTTAGATGTCTTTTCCTTGTTGATGTTAATATTTTGCTGATTATGGATGGTTATGAATTATGCTATCATATCATTGGACTATACTGTCATCGTATGCTCTCACCTCGCCATATGAATCTTGGTGATTAGAAAACAGAGTCCAATCCAGTGATCCTTAGTTATTTTCTTAAATTGATGCTTCAAACTAGAAGTAAGTTTTGTGTTCAATGTCACTCGTGTGGGTGGCAATCGATGAGGGACTGTCTGGGGTAAGTGGACCCTAGAAAGGGTTGCACACCCACTAACACAGTTCATAGATATTATGACTATCTATAATTAACCAAGTCCATTTGTAGTCTATTTGTTGCTAGGGGGTTTGGCTAGAGTCCCCGCGGCTTCATGATGCCAATACGGTTGGGTGGTGAGCAAGCCTACATCATTGCAAATGTTTGAACCTTGAATTTGTTATTCATTTCTATTGAGATTGCAGTTAGAGTGTTATGTATTTATATTGGAAAGGTGATTCTTACATAGAAATTTATTTCAACAATTTTTTTGTTTAGGAGTTTTCAAGCTATCTAACTTGGGTTATTACACTTTTCAACTTTTTTATGCTACCTTGTAGATATTGTCAAAGGTGGTGGAGTAAGATATTTACCTTGTTCTTCTTCTAAAATTTTATGTTAATTATATTCTTCTTTACCCTCTTATTTTCCAACATGTTCACGTTCAAATTCATATTACCACCCTTCTTTCGAGGAAATCAACTTGCTTCCCTAGAAACAATATTTACAGAGAACAATTTTTTGAGTCAATAGATTCCAAAGCTTACTAAATTTTAACATTTTCATTATAAGCAATCACAACATAATTTTATTCTTTGAAATATAACCTCAATCATTTTTCTTTAGGCACATGAACATAAGTCTCATAGCTAAACACTTTCAAATGTGCATGGAAGGATTCTTTCTTATCCACACACTTTTTGTAGTGTCCAATTAACAAGAAAAAAATAGGAGACTTGCTTATCAAACAAAAAGTAGTACAAGCATATTCATAGAAATTTTGTTCCATAAAAACTACTTAACATGCTTCTAGCTCTTTCTATTACTTTTATGCTTGTTCTCTCAACTATCCCATTTTTTTCTAGTAGTTTCCTATTTTACAATCCCATTATATTTACAAAATTATTCAAATTATTTAGATAAATATCCCCCACCTCCTCCCCCACAATTATTTGATCTCAAATACTTTATTTCCTTTTCCTTGTAAGATCCTACTAGAAACCTAAATTCTTTAAAAAAATAAAAAATAAATCCAAGATTTTCTTAAGGAATCATCTATGAAGTTAACATAATATGAGATTTAGTAAGAGATAACATCTATTGGAACAAATAAATCACTATGAATTAAATCTAAAATCCATGTTTCTCTAGTACTTGAAGGTGAAAATTTAACTTTATTTTATTTAATAAACACAATGCTCATAGAAATTAAAATTAAAAGATAACTAGACAATGCCATCTAGCAATATCTTTATTTTAAAATTTTTTAAACACTTTTTCACATATGTGACTCAATCTCTAATGCCACAATATTGACATATCAATAGGTACATTGCTAAATTCCATAGTGGAGTTACATAATGTAGCATAATGGATTTATAAATAAACTACCGTACGTAACATACTTTGCCAAAAAAAAATCCCCTAACCAATTTATAACTATGCTTGTCAAAAGAAACATACACGCCACTATCATTCATTTTATAAATTAAAACAAGATTCCAAGCCAACCTAGGAATATGCAATATATTAGACTATTTTTGTTGATTCATCACCACTTGAAATAATATTACCTTACCCTAAGCAACAATCTTATGAGATTTTTTATCACAACTTAAGAGATTAGTTTCCACTATATATTTTGTTAACTTCATGAACCATTCCTTATGTATATGAAAAGATGCATCTAATTTATTCAACTATAATTTATCACTAGTAATGTTGATAAAAGCCATCAAAGCATCACCACTAAAATCATCCACTAAAATCATTGTTAGAGGATTTATTGGCAATGGAGTCATCATTGTTTTTATTCTCTTAAAGATATAACTTTTTAATGTGCCCCTTTTTACTATAATTATAACACTTAATTTACTCTTATCAATAGATTTAAATCTTATTTCAGACTTAGATCTTCGTTTATCACCCTTTTTACTATTCATTTTTCCTTTGTTGGACCCTTGTAAAAATATTTAACTTTAAAAGAATAAACCGTATATTTTATTATAATTTATTTATTGATAGTACAATAATAGCCTCTTCAATATTAGTCCCAAGGACACTCCCACAAGTAGTTAAAACAAAAAATTCCCATTAATTAATTAACAAGAAAAGAAAAATGATTCATTTGTCATCTTCATCCAATTTGACATCAATTGAGCCTATTTGAATTATAATCAAGTTAAATGCATTTATATGGTCAAGTTCTAAGTTTACATCCTTCATTTTTAATGAATACAACTTCCTTTTCAGATTTTTTTATTTTACAAAACTCTTAGTTTGATATGTTGCCCCTATCTTTTTTGATAACATATGAGCAATAGCTTCATAAGAATAGAATTAAAATACACAACCTAATAGTTCTTATTTTCTTATTACCAATTTTTTCTCGCATTCCTCCTTCATATAAACATGATTTGCACTTTGGGTCATTGCAATGCATTCATCTCTCTCCTCCAAAAGATCTCCCATCTTTAACTTCCAAAGTTCAAATTTTTAACCATTGAACTTTTCCATCTCACACCTCAAAGAGATTTACATTAAATTTATATTTTAAATCTCATTTCAACCCAACACAAATGATCCCCTTATATAAAATAAAAACAACACAAGAAAGGTGTCCCTTTCTTCACTAAACCAATCCAAATAAAGATTTGATAGCAAAACTTAATTCTATAATGTTTATTCTGTAATTGGGAACAATGAAATGAATTAAAATATTCCAATATAAGTTAGATATAACATTTAATGAGACTTAAACAAATAATATTGAAATATAAAAGATAGAATAAATGAGCAATGACAATATTATTTCCCTAGGAAAACCCTTTTGAGTAAAACACCCAACCTCAAATATAGATCTCACTATATTCACTTTGAACAAACCTTATAATATAATGATAAAATACCATAAGTGATGCATCCTCTATGTCAACACTCCAAAAACATGTTGATAGATACCATAATTAGAGAGCCTACAATTATTGCAATATCATCCAAATTGATGTCCAACCTAGATATACCAAGACCTTAATATATAGTCAAGAAAGACCAAAAAAATCACCAATTTCGTGAAACCATGAGCCCAAAATAGGCACTAAAATCAATGGTTTGGTCAAATTCCTTCACACATGTGAAACCTCATAGAATAAAAATGCAACTCTTATACTTTCCTAAAATAGATAGTCCAATATTCTTTTTTCCAAGTTCACTTTCTAATCTCATCTACAATTAATACATGTTTTTACACATCTTACAACGTCATGGATACTATTATGATGCCTTACACCTCTCACACTAGCTAAGAATAGTAAATTCTTTACCAAATTTTTGTATTATGTGGAATGGGGTGTCCTATTCCCATATGGTAAGTTTTTTTATCTTTTGCAACCTTCCAAAGTGATATACACCAAATAAATTGTGGAAATATTAACATATATCCCTATTTAAATAATATTTAATAAATATAAACATTAGGAATATGAAAAGTATACAATAAAACCTACTCCTAACATTGATTTGTGTCGTATGATATGTGTAAGAGAGCATTGATATTAAGGGTTGAAACTAGACTAGATGAATTATCTTTCCTAAATATAGTCATGTGTGGGAGTATGTAAGAGAGATTAATTGATCTAATTTGGAGTACTTGGGTTAACTAGGTGGAATCCTTGTTTATAGAAATTGATATTTCCATTGAGGAAGTTTCTATTTTTGGATTTTCATGGCTCCAATTGGAAACTACTATTGGTTTTCTATTTCACCTCTTTCCCATAAATATAGTGCTTAGCTATGAATTTTAATATGATTTTGTATGACACATACATGCTATTAAATTTTCTCCTGATATAGGATTAAACCCTAGGATGGATCAAACTGTCTATTGTATTGCAATCAATTTCAATGATAATATATTAGAGTGATGTTTTTGAAGGATTTTTTTTTGTCATGAGAGTTTCTTAGAGTAATGATTTGTATATTTGTGTACTTTCATGTTATCATAACTTATATTTGTATAGTTTTCCTCATTAGATTATTAATATTTCCTTTTATTTGGTACCAAATCTAGTTATCTTGTTAAATCCATGTGATGAGGCTATTTTGACCATGTAATAGTCTTTATTTGAGCAAGATAACCACATAGATGAATCTAAATTTTTAGGTTAAAAATTGGAAAATAAATCTAAATGAATTTGAGAAATTCAATAGCCAAGAATTTGAGCTATGGAAACTCAAGATGAATGATTTCCTTGTAGATTAGAATCATTAAATCATCATTTTTATTAGAATCCTAGCATCTGAAAAATTCACCGCCAACAATTCACTGTCAGAAAATTCACCACTAAAAATTCACCGCAGGAAAATTCACCTCCATGACAAATTCACCTCAAAGAAAATTCACCACCAGCAATTTTTCGCCAAGTAAAATTGATCGTATTAACATTTTTTAATATATATTTCCAAAACTTTGAAATATTTTTTGCAAAAGAATAATTTTTATTGCATTTTTATTCTCATAAATCAAATTATTCTTTTGCAAAAAAAAATCAAAATTTTGAAAATATATATTAAAAAATGTTAATGCGATTAATTTTCCTTGGCAGTGAATTGCTGGTGGTGAATTTTCCTTGAGATGAATTTGTCATGACAGTGAATTTTCCCGCAATGAATTGCTGGCGGTGAATTTTCCTACAGCCTAGAAGCCTATAATAATACCCAATAAAAATGAGGATAAAGTAGATAGAAAGGCTAGATATACCATACCTCTATATCTTTCAAATTTAGTGCTCTTGAATTATTCTATAGAGATACTACTAATAAATTACGAGAAAATATTGGGACTCTTTAAATAAAATTTTATATTAAAAGAGTGTGTATTCCCTATACAAAGCACTTTAATTCTTTCAATGTCATAATAATCTAGTTAGTATTATTTTATGGGAATATGGATGAACAAGATCAATGCATTACATTGTTGCATTTGATGCTTGATTATTGGGACAACCTTGTGATGGTGATCAATTGCACCTTTTCCAAGTTGAAGTTGTAGGAGGTTGTGGGGACCTTGTTATCAAAAGAGGTGAGGTATATATCCATAGGTTCCACCAAGGATTCCTTGATCATTATAATTTTTTTTTGAATGAAAAAGTCAACAATTAAGAAGGAAGATGAGATCCAAATCTAAAGGTATATCTATGTTTCCTATAAAGTTAAAGGTAAAATTATAGAATTCTGGGAAGACTTGACATATCAAGAATCAACGAAAAGTGAAGAATAATAAGAAGGGATATTATGGTGCTTCATGTTAAAATAATGAAAAATTTGGATACATGTTTCTAGGATATTCATGTATGCATGCATGTGACGATGCATGGTTAATTGATTCTAGAGATGTTTTTCACATACGACTCCTCGGAAGGAGTGGTTCTTTATGTATGAACGATATAATGGAGGAGAACTATTTTTAGGAGAAATAAAATATCACAAGATCAATGGTCATGGAAAGGTCAAGTTGGTGTTTAGAGATGGGAGGACCAAATTCTCTAGTGTTCTACACATTCCTATTTTATCTTAGAAAATTGATTTGCATAAGTAAAATGAAATATGTAGTGGGCAAGTTATTTCTAGTAAGGATGATTGTAATATAGCTATAGGAGTTGTGGTGTTGGAAAATATATTTTATTTTTTGGAATTATATTTTTACTTGATGCTAGTATGATGGTTCAATGTAATAGTTTAAATATTATTAATACTAAGAACCATAAGTTTTCAATTAAGAAGACTTTGTTGTGACATGAAAGAATGAGACTCATTGATCAAAAATGCCTTATATCTTTAAAATCCATAGTTATTGTTGAGTGTTTTTTAGGATTTAATTTTTATGATCATTATATATGTGAAAAACAATTATGTTTAGTTTTACATGGATTATACTACTAGCGATGGGATTTTGCATTTGATTCACATTGATGTTTTTCAACATGTTTTAGTTCTTTCACTATGATTTTTTTAGTTGTGTTTAATTTATTGATTATTTCTTTATGAAAATATATGGTTATTTTTCTATAAATATAAAACCTTCATAGGTTCAAATATTTTAAGGCTCTTTTCAAGAACCATATATGGAAGAAGAATAATATCTTGAAAATTGATAATGGTAAAGAGATTTTCTCTATAAAGTTCAAGAAGTTTTATAAGGATATTTGGATTGCAATAAAGAAGACAACTCCATACACCCCTTTAAATAGAATAGATCTTTAAAAAGTATGAACAAGACATTAATGAATAAAAATAAGAGTATGTTTAGTGATTCTATGTTGCATTAGAAGTAGTTAGAATTACTTATCTTATCAATATATTTCCTACATTGGTACTTATTGATAAAACCCCACACAAGGTTTGCGTGGATAATAATCCATATCTTCAACATATATAATTATTTGGATGTGATGTGCACATGGATGTTCCAAAAGAGAAGAGGTTTTATTTAGACTTAAATTTATAGAGAATTTCATCTTCATTAGTTATAGTGAATGTGTGAAAGGAAATGAAATTTAGGATCATAAAATAGGAAATGTGATGTATAGTCAAAATATAATCTTAAAAGAGATAAGACATTCTTCTAATCTTGAGCAATCGAGATATGAAGAAAAATATGAGTTCTAGTTTTAGCCCAATACTAAGGAAACTATAATTGAGGAGAAATTAGAGGTTCAAGAGGTATCTTTAGAGATACATTATCAAGAGGATGATTCATAAGAGGAATAAGAACCTTAAAATTCACTTGCGAGGAAGTCCACTCAATAAAGAAGATAACCATAAATGCATATCCCAATTAATTTTTGTTGTATTTTGTATTATATTGTAATGATGATGAAATTAGAGTCATGAAGGAGGAAATTGAGTTAGAGGATAGGAAGTTTGTAAGGACATAGATGAAGAGATGGTGGCTTTGAAGAAGAATGTGACTTAGGATTTGGTTTAGTTGTCTAGATGAAGGAAGCTTGTCAATTTCATATCAATTTCCAAGAAGAAATTTAGTTATGATGGTAATATTGAAAAGTATAAGGCAAGATTCGTTACTAAATTTTATTCCTAGGTTGAGGGAATAGAATTTGGTGATATTTTATCATGATTTTATAAATTATATTCCACTATATTTCTTTTATCTATTCTTGTCACATTTGGTCTTTAGGTTGAGTAAAAAATGTTAAAAGACATCATTATTGCATGGGGATCCTAATGAGGAAATCTACATGTCAAATCATTATCACTTCATAGTAAAGTGAAAATAATATTTAGTTTGTAGGTTAAGAAAATAATTTTTAATACCCATAAGTTACCATGGATGAAACTCAATAAAACAAGAATAATAACTTTTGTTAACCGATGCATGCCATGAGGTAGTATGCAAAACACACAATAGGTGTCATTTCTCTATGTCATGCCACTTGATACCAATAGTAAAATAAAGAATTTTTTTAATGAATTGTCACAAGGGAAGAATATTAGGATGAAAAAGGAGAAGGACAGAAAGCTCACATACTCATTTGTCATACCCAATACTATAGAAGGAGAAAGATAAGAAGGAAAGAGGTGTCAATGAGATTGGTGCCTAAAAGAGTGTTACCCCTATGATAACCAAGCTCATAAAAGGAAATAAGTCCAATACAAAGAGAATATTTATAAAAAAAACATCTAAGAAAAATTTATTTATAAACCACTAGATAGATTATCCTAGGGATACATCATTAGTGGATTTATATGTTATCTCTAAGTTTGCACTCTCAAAAAAATATCTAGTAGCTTCTAAAATATCTAAATAGTAATATAGAAATAAAATAATTAATTAAAGAAGTCACATACAAATACAACAACACACATGACACGAGACTTCATTTAGAGAAAACCCATTTTGATGAGAAATTATAGGAAGGGTATGCTAAAAAAATCATCATATTTAGTGTTAGTATATGGAGTAAAATTTCATTTATAATGGTCTGAAGGAGTTTTAAATGTCAATCAACCTCCCCTACCTTCACTCTACTCTTATAAACATTAAAATAACCCTAAATACACCCTCTATGTAGTTGATCTTTGATGAGAATTTTTCTATGAGCCAATTGAACTCTCATTCCTCTTCTTTCCTACCCTAAATACTTCTTTAGCTACCAACAATGGGAAATCCATAGATTGAGAATGGTAATAGTCACCTAAGATAATTGTTCTAACTATCTACTAGACACCCACACGTGTAAGTCAATCTTGGACATAATCACTACTAAAGGAAATATGAAAGGTTGTTTAACAAAGATGAATATAAATTATCTCAACCTTTTTTAGTTGAATAATTTTCTAAACGTGTGAACATTTGATGCCCTAAAATAACTACTAATTTGAGAAGAAAAAAGCATGGCCCAACAACCACATAATGAATAAAATTATTCTAGTTACATTTATTTACCCTAGAACAACTTTTAATATAATGGATCAACCATAATTAAACTATGAAAAATATATGTATGGATAATTTACTTCATGGAGATGTTCCTAACGACCTCTAAGACATGTATATAAGTAAACTCCACCTTTTCCAACAATCCCAACATTGTTGAAACCAATATAAATCACCTAACAAAATTACTCTAGCAAAAGATATGTTTGCAAACGATCGACAAAATGTTACCACATAGATAAAACAACTTATAAACCACCTATAGTGGATTCCAACACACCTAAAATAGATTGTAACACAATTTAAAAAACCTATTAGGTATTTTTAATAAACTTCTAACAATTGCAATAACCTACATGTTATGCCTTGCATAACCACCCCATTTTGTTTTTGATCAAAATGGGTCCCCCTTTCTTTTTGTTTGTCTTTGGTGTTTTTGTTGGGTCTTAGAGTTGTTCTTTTTCCTCCTAAGTCCTTGTTTCTTTTTGGTCTGGTGGAAGCGGATCCAAGATGGAAACTGGACTTAGAACTTTGTGAAGGTTCCAAGTCCAGGTTCGGTTCCAGTTTCGGCCCCATTCTTGCCTTGTTCGTTTTCTTTGTCTCTTTTCTTTTCCTTGTGCTCTTGGGTCCATTTCTCCCTTGAGTTGTTTTTTCATTTCCTTGTGTTTTGTTTTTGCTCTGGCGGAAGCGGAAGCGGAAATGGAACTAAACTTGGAACTTTGTAAAATTTTTGGATTCCATTTTGGTTCTGATCTTGCCCCTGCTTGTTTTCTTTATGTTTTTCTTTTGTCTTCGTTGGTGCCTTGGCCGGGTCTGGTTTCTGTTTCGGTCCTGTTTCCTTTTGTCTATTTTGTCGCTATCCTTGTGTTGGTTTTTGTTCCTTTGTCAGGAGTGGAACCAGAATAGAAACCGAACTTGGAACTTTGTAAAAGTTTTGGGTCCGGTTTTGGTTCTGATTTCGCCCCCGTTTTCCTTTGTTGTTTGTTATTGTCGCGGGACCAGAACCGGGTTCAGAGTTGGATAAGAGACTTGGGTAAAGTTTCTTGTTTTTTTTTGACTCCATGTCTACATCCACATCTGCCCTGCCTTTGATTTCCACATTGGTTGTTTACTCATTTATGGTTTTGGTTCCACGCTTGACCAACCACATTTATTGCATTAATTATAGGCTCCTCACACATGCAAAATGTTTTTTAAACCTTAATCAAGGTTAATTGGCTTATTATCTTTATTGTCTAAGTTTTTTAGAGAACCAAAGCCTAAGTAACTTTGAGAGGAGTGCGATTTGATTGCGGAGGCGCGTTGGCGAGCAGATTCTTATCAAGTTTCAACCTTTCTTGGTGGCATTTCGAGGTAGGGTCATTTTCCTGTTTTGTTGGAATTTTTGTTTTCTTGTTTTGTTGGCATTTTCTTTTTTCTATTCGTGGTGTTCTTGCATGTTCACGAGACCTTTCCTGTGGATCTTTTCTCATTCCCTTGTTTTTTTTGGTTTCATTTTGTCTTTCTCCCATTTTTCTTTTTTCTTTTTCTGCTTTTCCCGTTTGTTTCTTTTGTCATTCTGTTGTCATTTTAGTGGCGTGTTCGTTCTATCGTGCCCTAGTTTTTAACTAGGGTTTCATTTTGTGGGGTCTTTTGTGCTTTAAATGGTTCAAAATTTGTTTTATGACCCCTTTGATCCTATTCTCGTGTTGATTTAGTGGTTTTCATGTCGGGTTCTTGATGCCCTAATTACTTGAATCGACGATTCACAAAAACTCAGGTTTGTGCGATGGCCTTTACAATATTGAGCCCTAAAATTTTAAATCTGGTCTTTGTCCTATTAAAAGGGTGAGGTTAAGCCCCTTTATTTAAAGTTTCCTTATGGTTTCATGTGACCCAAGTCTTAAGCTCATGTGACCGCGTCTTCAAATTTGTTTCGTTTGAATGGTAAACTAGTGGAAGCAGATTCAAGAAAGAACTTGTCCCATAAGTGTTTGCATGAGAATTAATTCCCAAAATGATCCTACTTCTGATGACTGTTGACTCTGGTATTCACCCTTTCCCTTTGGTGGAAGCGAAACTGGAGTGGGAAACGAACTTGGAACTATCGACTGGTTCCGGTCTTGTTCTGGTTCTGATCCCGATCCTATCTGTGTTAAAAGGTTTTCTATTCCCGATTCTTTCCTGACTCCACTTCCGATGGATATAAAATTTGACTAAGTATGGAGAGTTATCTTGAAGGAATAGAGAATGGTATGAGACGTAATATATGATGTAATGATTTTCATGCCTTTGTTCATCTAATCCAGGGTTGTATTGCAGGAATATAGGATGTCAAGAGCATCGAAGGAAGATTCTCAAAGAAGCCAAGTTGCAAAGAGTTCAAGATAAGGAACCAAGCCTAAAAAGATAAAAGTGGAATAACTCCCTTACACCTTGAGGTACAAGCACCAAAGTCCCACTATTACAACTAGCAAGGTGGATTTAGATTGGGAAGACATCACAAATACAAACTTAGGCCCATTCAATTATGAGGAGTTGCTTGAAGAAACATTCACAGAGGATGCCACAAGGAGAACAAAAAGAATTGTTCAATCTGGATTGGCACATGTTACTCTATTTCCTTTATCTGTCCAATGTCCAAAACTCATAGTTATTGCAGCTAGGGCTTACAATCCCGTAACCAGACAATGTGTAGACTTGCATGGGAACATCATCATTGATCTTACTCTACAGATGATAAGGTTCATGTTTAATACACCTATGCCACAGAGCCCTAGGAAACTCAATGAGGCAGAGGCACTGCAATTATATAGCAACAAAAAGGAAGCCAACGGGAATCACATGAACAAACATTGGATGAGAGTTGAAAAGAAATCCTTGGCCAAGCTTCCTGATCAGCCTAAGAGATCATATTTCAACAAAGAGATAGGTGACATAATGATGATGCTTTCCAGAGTGTTTGGGAAGAGAGATTCTTCACAATTCAAGGAATGGATGTTTCCATTCATTCAAACTATTTTGGATGGCAAGCAACAATTTGATTGGCCAATTATTTTATCAGAGTGCCTTCATAACTAGATGCTCAAAGTGAGGGAGACAAAGAGATTCTTTATGGCTTCCTATGTGATATATGTAGTTGCAAGGATGGGCATTTTCCTCAGTTTGAATGCAGTTGGAGTATTGGGAGAAGCCCCTGGATAGAAGAAGGTCTGGGATCATTATGATTAGTTAAATTTGCAAACCTATGAGTTGCATTATAAAAGAGTTAATGATGCATTCTTGTATGTCATCATTAATCAGCTAATAGGAGATGCAGGGTATAGGCTAAGTAGAGATGCCATAGAATTCATTGCAGAATGGGGACATTGGTACATCCAATACCCCAAGTTCACCTACTTCAGGTTGGCTGGTTTCAATGGCCATCCTCATTTACTCCCTAGATATTGCAATAATAGAATTGTTTTGATGAAATCATCTATCAAGCTATAAGGGTCAACACCAAATTTTCTAATAAATATAAGCCTAGTTGTCAAAAATTTACCATGAAGTTAGGAGAGTATAGTTGTGCAAACAATGTGGAAGCAAAGGTAATTTGTGATGAGTTGATCCATTTGAAATTAGGCTTATATACATCTAGGAAGTATTTTGATCCCAAGCACCAGATGCAAGATTTTCTCCCTATAGTTTTTGACAAGCATTTCAATTTGTTGGAGGATTTTTGGATGGACTTACAGGATGAGTATGATTTGAGAATGAGGAAGTATGGGGTGAAGGAAGATATTCTTGACACATTATTAGATCATGGTGTAACCTTGGATCCCCAGTTTGATGCTGACAATATAGGTACCAAA
This sequence comes from Sequoia sempervirens, assembly GCA_007258455.2. Lineage (NCBI taxonomy): Eukaryota > Viridiplantae > Streptophyta > Pinopsida > Cupressales > Cupressaceae > Sequoia > Sequoia sempervirens. Next base: position 104,745,780 of record VDFB02000008.1, on the reverse strand, counting down.
TATTTGGATCTAGTGAATTGGGATGAGGAGTCCATTGCCATCACAAAAATTGCAAGGACAGTCCTAGATAGAAGTATCCAGTGGGTGGTAATGAGGATCAAGGAGCCTGAGGCTCAACCTTCTAAAAAGAGAAAAGCTACAGGTACTACCCAAGGGTATAGGAAAACAAAAAGAAGGAAAAATCCTAAGGAGCCATTGGAGTTTTTCCCTCCCAATTCTGGAGAGGAGCTTGATCCAACAATTCCTTCTCAAGATATTCCTGAATCACAAGGAGAGGAGGCCACAACAAAAGTTGGAGGGGAGGCTTCATCTCAACTTGGTGTTTCAACAAATGTTGGGGGTGAGACCTCAACTCAACCTCCTCTTATAGAGAAACCAAGTGAGGAGATGCCTACTGGAACCCTTCATAAGGAGGTTGAATATTTAAAGGGGAAAGAGCCTAATATTGAGATCCATGATATTGATACTGATTCAGAGGCTACCCAATTAGACAAGGAGACTCTAGTGACTGCACTTAATGAAGAGACTGAAGATGTGGGGACCGAGCATATCCTCACCCTGGAGGATCAATGGAAACTCTTTGAGGATGCTAAGAAGGAATAAAATGCCAAAGCACAAGCTGAGGCACTTGTTAGGCAACAAGAATCCAAAGCTAAAGCTAAAGAAGAGGAGTTAGCAAGGAAACAAAAAGAGAAGGAGGACTTATTGCAACAACAAAAAGTGCAAGAATTGAAGACCAAAGAGGAGCGGGACAAATTGGCTATGTTGCAGAAGATTCATGAGCTTGAAGAGGAGAAAGCTCAACAAAGGAGAGAAAGAGAAGCCCTTGAAGCTAAATTTAAGGTTGTTGAAGAAGCTCACAAGAGGAAAGAGGAGGAAGAATGACTGTTGAGAGAAAAGGAGGCAGAAGCATTGGCTGAACATGAACAAAAGTCTAAAGAAGCATGGGATAGAGTTAAAGATCTTGAAAGACAAAGGGATTGAATGTATGAGGAGAGGAGGCTAGAAGAAGAATGCTTGCAAAAGAAGCTACAGAAAGGGAACAACAACGGGTACAAGAGGTTGATTCTCAACCTAAGACCACCATTCTGCAATCTCTTTCCTCTACCACTGCTTCTTATTCTTCCTCACAAGTGGCTACCACTCCTACTGCTCCAACATGGCTGCAACTAAACCTTGAGAGGAAACAAATAGTCCAACCTCAACCTTTGAATTGGGAAGAAATGATCAAGGAGATAGAGAAAGAGAGGCCCAAGAAAAAGGTTAGGGTCCTCCATTCCACAAAGCTCATGGATGCAAGTGAAATTATAGCTGAATGTGCAATCCCTATGGTGGACAAGGACAAACAAGATATGCAATTGACTGACTACTAGTTGGGTACTGTTAATTTGGGGAGACTCATGAGGAATAAACAAATGAACCTTATTGACATTGTTGCATCCTCCACCAAATCTAGGATGATCAAGGATAAACAAAGGAAGGATGAACTTAAAGCCCAATTGGATCAGTTGCACAAGTTCTTGAAGGATGTATCCACTCCTGTTTCTCAACAAGCTGCTACTCCAGAGACCCCAATCTTATTAAGCAAGAAAGAGGTTAATGATTTGGTACAAATGAGAAGTAAGGTTGGAATGCTTGATAGATGGCTGATCAGCTTAATCAAGAGGTTGGTGAGCTGCTTGTTGACAATTTTAAAGTTCATGAAGGTGCATTGGAGTTGGTGGAAGATATGAATCAACATACTAAAGTTTTGGAGAAACAAGAAAAAGAGTATAAAGAGCATACCAAGAAACTAAAGGACACCAACAAGGTGCCAAAATAAACTCTCTTGGAGCAATCTATTCTTGATGAGGATAATGCATAATTCATTGAGAAAACAATGATCATAATCAAGTTCAAATCTAGCTTCATTTATGAACATAAAAATGAAGTTCAAGAGGCTAGTAAAGATTTGAATGAATAGATTGATGAATTAGAAGCAGTGATTGCTATTCTAGTTAATGTGGAAATCCTTGTGAAGGAAGGTCTTCCTCTTGATAAATTGAAGGAGAAATGGAATAATAGATTTGAGGAAGTGATGCAGAAAGAGGATGATGGTGAAGACTTGTTGCTAGATAGGCTCATGGACATCAAAGATGAAGTAAAAGCTGCTAGGAGGGAGTTGATTAAATTGAAAGATATGCAAGAGTTTGCCTCAACAGAGTTGAAAATAATTAAATTTGAAGATAATTGGGTAGATGGACCTGATGCAAATATACGTCAACAAGTGTTCACCAGTTATGATGAATACCTTCTTGAGAAAAGTACATAGGAATGAGGTGGCAATGGAACGTTCTGTTCCTGATGGATAGTTCTCTCTTTTTGTCTCCTGTTTTGTAGGATCTTGATCTGAGTTGAACTAAAGATCTCATCCAACAGTTCTACCTTCCTCCTTTGGGCATCAAATTTTGGCAATAGGGTCATCAACCATTGAACTGAAGATCAACCAACACAGTCACTTAATGCAGTTCCAGTTCCTTGATTGGTGGATCTCAATTTTTGATTGAGAAAAATTAGTGCATAGCTTGCCTATATGTAATTTTGGGCTCCATTTTGTAAAGGTTGGCTAATAAAAGAATGATTAGCCACCTGAAGAGATATAAAATAGTGTTTTCATAAGTTTAGGATTTTATAAGTTTTCAAGCAAGATACTTTGAGAAATTCTGTTTTGTAGCTTTTATGTAAGGATACTTAGATACTTTTAGAATTTTTCAATACAGTTTCATGTTAATTTCAAGTTTAGTGGTTAAGGGATGATGTTAATGAATCAGTCATTCATATGCCAATGAATGCTGTGCATAATTGTATCTTATTTGATGTAAATCAATAGAAGAATCTGGATTTGAGACTATTTCATTGAATTATTTGTGGATGGAATTTATTTATGTCTACTGATCTGTTAATTTTGGCAATGAGTTGGTGATGTGTTTTGATCTTGAAATAAAGCTTTGATGAATGGTTGTGATTGTTGAATTTTCACTATGAATGTATGCAATAGTATAGGTCATACTATGGATTGCATCATGTCATTGTTTTGGTTAGTTGAGAAGATACTCATTGTTAAGATACATGTCTGGATGTGAAAGAATTTATATTCATATTTTGCTGTTCTAAAGCCTTGTCTATCTTTTTTGTTTATTTACACCCCCCAATGTAGGTTAATTCATATGATGTAGTTTTTATTCCTTTCTACTAGCAGACCCCTTGAATATTACATTTGCATTGGCCACTGAATCACACCAGCATAGTTGAGAACCAACTACCAGGACCTTGGAAGATAGGTGGTTTTAGATCAATTATCTTTTTTAGGAGAAATAGGATAGAAATATTATGTTTAATGTTGCTGTTCTATTTTGACCATCAACACTACACAACTCTTGTAATAACTTGAAAAACACTTGTAACATTATTAGAAGTGGCCTAAAAGTGAAAATATAATATTTTCCTAACTATGGGGTCTTCTCAATCTTAATTATGTAACCAATTTTAGATTATTCCTCCCTAACCAAGGGGATTTTGGTCCCCAAAATCCTCAAAACATAATCAAATGTGGGAAATTTTTCCCCACATATTCATGAGACATCCACTTAGCCTTATTCGAGAACAACCCTTTCTCATTAATCAACCACCTTTCTCATTATCCTCACTTGGTATTCCTAATTTTTTTATTAAGAATAAAAAATTCCTCCAACTTTTCCAACTCTTCTAGTATAAAATCATCCAATGAAGGAAGAAATACACCCTCGTACTCTTCATCTAGTATTAAAGTCTTAAACATGCATAACTAGTCAACATTAACAATTGAAAATATCTTCATATACTTCGGCAATTCCAAATGAAAATAATTTTTCCCTACCTACTCAATAATGTTAAATACACCGCATCATAGAGGTTTGAACTTATTGAAGGTCCTCGTTGTCTCTCTTTACTCAAGTAGACCCAAACAATGTTACCAACATGAAATTTATGTTTTTTTATGTGGTAATCATGATGTATCTTATAATTAAGATGAGATTCCTTCAATATCTTTTGAACCTAGAGGTGTACATGTCTAAATTTATCCATGATCTTGTGAGCTTCATCGACCAAAGAGTATCCATTTACCAACCCCTTACTTAACTATCCAAAATAGATATCAAGTAGGATTAGAAACATAAAACTAAAACATGCCTTGAAAGGTGAAAGAATAAAAAAAGAATGAGTGACAAGTAATGTAGTACCACCAAGATGTAAGATTAATCTTTCATCAATCAAAAAATATTTTATTTTAATTTTTTTATTGTACAAACACATTTCTATTTTTCTAGATGTTTTAGGCTAAGTGTGTTAGGTTTTTGGCACCACAACTTACCACACCTATAATTTTAATAGCTTAGATCCACATGTCTATAGTATTTGGCTTAGGAAAACTTCAATAAAAATACAACAAATAGTTTTTAAGATCTAAAATTATGGTTTTAAAAATAATATTGACAAATTATCTTATGTTAGAGCAGCCAAGATTTGCTTGCAAACTCAAAAAAATCCACAAATAAATATATGCAAAATGAGAAAATATCATAAGCATGCAATATGTTGTAAAATGTACAAATGAGTCTTTCTTATAAAGGTAAGCAAGAAGAGGTGAGAAGGTAGGAGTCAAACTTTGACTACCCCTCCAAGTATGAAACAAGTGTAGGACTCTATGGACAAGTGTTGAGACACTTGGCGAGTCTACATGAGGTGAGACAAAAGTATAGATAACCTCTAAGTGAGCTTAAGTGTAGTGTGAATAGGACTCTACTAATTAGGTTAAAATCTAACTAGTTTGATAATACCTCTTTTCACATTAACACCCCCCTTATTACATAGGGAGTAAGCTTAATATTGAAAAGATGAACCCTAACAACAAGGACCGATAAGGTACTCATGTACAATAATGATCTCTCATAAAAGGAGAAAAAGGAGAAAACCTAATGGGAATAAAACTCATCTCCAAAAGAGAGAGAGAGAAGGATAAGACCTCCTGAAGAGATGTCCCATGAAGATAGGAACATGATGGTGAAAAAATATTGAAGCATGTTGAAGTTGTAAACTCTGTCGAAGATGAACTAGTGTTTTCTAGAATCAACAAACCTCCATGAAATGTAGATAAAGATAAGATATACAAAATACTCCATGAGTGAGCATATAGAACACTAATCAACCATGAAAACATAGATGGCACAAAGGTAATCAAACTTTGTGAAGTTGAAGATGTGGATAACAATATAATTATGGAGTACAATCAACAAATTCATGAGTGACATGTAGTACACTACTAAAATATGCATCAAAATGATCTACATAAGTACTAGAATATCATAAAATATGATCCAGTAAAATAATCCCCCTATAGGAGAGATAAAAAGAGTAGGCCTATGTGACCCCCCTAGAAATTTGTGAAGTCCATTTGGCTCCAGTGAGGTTCCTCCACTACTCCATTGAAACCAAGGACTTGCATTAATATAACACTATGATAATTCCCCCCTTAATGGTAACAAGGAAGAGGTATAGGCAGACCAATTGAAATTGGGAAAAAAATTGTGCATAGGAATGTAGACCTAGCATTAGGTCCACAAAAATGTTCAAGAAACTGAAAGAAGGGTGTGCATCAAGGAACACACATGAGGTGACAATCACAAGGTTCCATTGTTGTGATGGAAAATCAAGGCACTAAACAATCGCCCATTACACTTTATAATTTAGTGTAAGTACAAAATTCTCTCCTTAAGAAACACACATTCAATTGTTGTGGCACTTTATATGAGCACATTTACATAATTAATTGTTGTTTTGAGTTCTTACAATTTTATGTCATGAGGTGGAGAAAATGAAGAAATATATCAATTATTCCTTTCAAACCTCAAAAAAATGACAAAAATAGAAAATGAAAACCCCCATTATTCAAATAATAACCCCCTTGAAATGATAAAGTGACATGACACTTTATTTAGTGCATTACAGATTCCACAAAGTGGATTTGATTTACAAAAATCAAAAGAGAGCATACTAAAAATTTAAAATTATAAAATATAGTCATGGAAAATTAACATCACCATTGTGTAGAGCTCAAAAAATCATACAAGTTAAAAGAATAGGATCCCAAAAGGAGTCTGTATGAGCCCAAATGAGCCCTCTTAAATTCCAAAAATGAGAATTATGCAGGGTGTCCTTTGAGAAAATGAATTTAAAAAATATGTACTTCATACTAACAAATTTTTTTATACCACTAGATAGAGGATGAAAAAATGTGCAAAATGAAAAAAAATCACTCACAAAGACGTTTATATGGCTGAGATATCACTATTCAAAGATTAGGTACAAAAGTGAAACTGCCAATGGTGAAGGGATATCTCTCTGGTGGTGACCTAGTGGTGGTTGAGAGGCTTCTCCAATTGGGGTGGCTCTTGAGTGGTGGGGTGGTGGTGGGACCCATGTTTTATTTTATTAAAAAATATTTTAGAGGGGGGTTATCACCCCCCCATACACAACTCCCAAGGGGGCTATGGGAGAAGTACTTCCACACCCCTCTTAAAAGAGGCAATGATGGGTTTGGAACCTGTAGGGCCTCTCTAATGTTTGATTAACTCGGTGCCACTAGGTGGACAGACAACTCAAAGGATCGACTCCTAACTGAATAGTTCATCATTCACACAAGAAGCTTCATTTAATTATCAACCAGAGGCTTGTAAGCTTTTGACAGTGCTGACACTATATATGCATTCATGGATTCTAAACACACCCTATATCAATGGAGTATAGGTGATTACACATGTATAAAAAACTATAAAAGCTAGAAAAGGAAATGAAATGCTAAATTATAAAACAGGGGAAATAAACATATAAGCTGCTACTTTATGCTACGAGTACTTAACAAGAATGTAACTATTGACTTCTAAAACTGAATTGTAACTAATTACTTCTAGAGTATGAACAAACATTAAGCTACAAAATTCAATTCAATTATAGATTCACATTCATGAATTTCACATGCATGTAACTAGAAACTATCTTAACTAAATTTAATAATGCATGAATTAATCTAATGACAGGAAATAGAGTGGATAGTAGTACCTCAAGTGGCCCTTGCTTGAGTTTTTTCTTTCAAAACAGATGTCAAACACTTACTACTTTATCAAAAAATCATGATATCGAACTCACTCCTTTATTGCATGAAAACTTTGAACTCTTACAATTTGACACTGAATCTACTAAATATTTCTTATTCAACAAGACATATCTATTGTTTAGCTAATAACAAAAAAGCTAACAGTGATCAACTATCAATAAGTAACTAGAAAAAACTAATTAGATAACTAGATCTACTTCTCACAACATATCCCACTATATAGTTTCTACGAGGAGTCTTATTCATCTTAGGTCTGAAAATAGAACCATAATGTATCTATCCAATCTCCCTCAAAGATAGGGAGATCAATTAGTCTTGAAACAAAAAACCATAATTGAAAAGTAGAAGAGGAGAAACTAAATTGAAACTCTGCCCTAATGGTTAACCACCATGACACAACGTGTTTCCTAAGGAATGTCACGTCATGGGTTAATCCTGCTCAGACTTCTTCTTCCTCTAGTCATCTTATTTGGTGGATAGTAATGTTCTTGTGGTGACTCAAAGTTGACCATTCAATAGTCACCTCCGTTCTCCTTTAGAGCTATCACGCTTCAACCATTCTGACTTCTCCCCTGCAACTATCTACGATCCTTATGCTGTAGGTTGGAAATCTAGTTGTTGCGGGTTACAATCCTTTTAGTTGCAAGAGGTTAGTTTCATACCTAAGGCATACACATCATTAACAATCATAATTTAAGCATATAATTCTACTAAATCTCATGAAAATTTATACATTCATACATATAGATGTCAATATATCATATTTGTATTTCCACGTACTCAAGCCTAATTTAAAGTGTGTGAAAGGTATAACAGATGTGTGCAATCTTAGGAATTTCTATGAAACTTGGTAGATTCAAATGATAAAAAACATAAACTAATGAAGGAAAACTAGCCATAAATTAATCCCATCACTTCCCTCCAAATAAGCTATTTGCTTGTCCTCAAGCATCTGTTAAGGTTGGAGGTTATATTGCAAAGCCATCTCTTTGAAATCAACCACAATGTCAACTCCTTTGCCCTACTTTAGGTAATAGCCTTTTTGGTTTGAGAGCTTTTCCAATCTCTTATTTTTTGTTTCTTCTTATTCCCCTCATTTCCCCCTTGTCCAATGTGGTATAGGAAACATGAGGATAAGAGGATGGAAGAGAAGTGGAAATTGGCAACTCCATTATTCAGTGTCATATCTATATACTTGTGAGACCTATGAATTATGGCTACATAGTTATAAAAAGAGTGTGATTCCTTTCTTTTCAACTTTGGTGAAATCTCTTCCCATCTTTTCTGAACAAATTTAAAGGCTTCATTGATGTTCTGTGTTTCTAATTCCTTCATCCTTTTATAATCCTATTTTTTGCAATCCATTATCTTCTTTCCAAGTCCTCTATGATTCAAGAGATCCAACCATTGATCTATTGTTGTATTTAGATCCACTGACTCCTTCCTGAGTTGTAAGGAAATATATTTTTCTTTTTCATGATATTCTTGTAGAAGTGTCTCCCTTTGATGCTCATTCCTAATATAAGAGGCTAAAGCTCTTATTTGGAGATCTCCTACAAATATCAATGGATTCCAAATAGTTTCATCTAAAAGAACAAAATTGTGTAGATAGAACTCACATAGTTGATCCTTCATATCTAGTCTGTGTTGATGATAGTAGCATCGGGTTGCTTCTTCCAGACCCATGAAATTAAAGGCAATTCAAATCATAGCCTAATGGCTATTTGAATTGTGAGATTATATCTTATAAGGCTCGATTTACATTGAAGGCTCGATCTCTTGTTGGCACGATCTCTTTGGAAGCATTTAATAATTGTTATTATTTATTAATTATATTGGAGGCACAATTTTCTATGTAGTCGACCCTTCATTTGTTAGAGTCATGTCTCTTGAGAGAAGTCCACATGTTGTTATGAAGGGTTGTGTCCTCCTCCCTCCTTTTTGTATATATTACCATTCATTTCACCTCATTCGATCATCATATTCATTCCATTCTTATGCATATCTAGTTCGAGTTCATCCATAAGAGCAGATCGACATTATTGAAGGCTGTAATTCATTATCGGAGATTAGCATCATTGTATTTTTGTGTTGCATCATATTTTTGGTGCTTATATCTTGGCCTTCAAATCAGCCTTCATTGTAAAGAAGTTTCTATTGAGATTCAATAATATAAGAGATATTATTGGCTGGGTTTTTCTCCCTCAAGAGGAGGGTTTTCCCAGGGTATCTACTGTGTTCTTATTGTCTAATTTTGAATTAAATTTTGTGCATTAAATCTGATCATTAAATTTAACATGGTATCAAAGTGGGTTTGAGGAGATTGTGATCAGATTTTTTCTTAACATCATGGAGCATCAAGACCATGCTTACCTTGCAAGAGAATGACTTGGGTGAGTTTGTGGAGTCCAATGTTCTTGAACCTAAGGAGGAAGAAGAGAAGTTGCAGTGGAAGAGGAAAGATATCAAGGCAATGCAAATGTTGGTTGAATCCATTAAGGATCATATCGTTCCTATTGTCTCTAAGTTGAAGATGACAAGAGACATGTTTAAAACATTGGAAGAAATGTACGAAATCAACAATACCAGCTGGGCACTTGCACTAAAGCAACAACTACACCATGTGAAGATGGAAAAAGGAGAATCAGTGATTGCCTACTTCATGAGGATTTCGGATTTGAGAGATCAACTCTCGACAATTGGCCATGTGGTTGACGACAAAGACTTGACCATGCTTGCTCTCAATGGTCTTCCCTTGTCTTGGGAATCCTACATTCAAGGAATCAATGCAAGATCAAAAATTCCTAAGTTTGATCACCTAAGGGCATATTGCATTCAAGAAGAATCAAGGTTGGTGGCTAGAGGCGTTGGTCAAAGTTCAAAGAATGAAGATATTCATGTTCTCGCCTCCCATGCTTCGAAGAAGAAATGAAAAGATGGAAAGAAAGGTTTCTTCAAGAGGAATTGAGATAAGGGAAATGATGATGCTTCCACTTTCAAGAAGAAGAGAGACATGTCTAAGATCCAATGCTTTAGATATGGCAAGTATGGTCACTTTGCCAAGCATTGTCCATCCAGGCCTAAGCAATAGGCCACTGTTGCAGATGTTGATGATGCCTCTCCTCAAAAGGAATCTTGTGAATACTTGTTCTATTTGGCATTGTCAAGCACTATACCTACAAACACCAACACTTGGATGATCGACAGTGGTGCTTCTCGACACATCACTGGATTTAAGGAGCACTTATCAAGTTTGGTGGAAAGAGACTCTTCCAAACAAGTCATTATTGGAGATGATGCTGGCTACTCCGTGAAAGGGATTGGGACCTCTACTCTTCATTTGGATTATAGAATTACACTTCAGTTGAGCTATGTTCTTTATGTTCTAGGAATCAAGCGCAATCTCATCTCCATTTCAGCCCTAGAAGATAAAGGATATCAAGTTGCCTTCTCCAAAGGAAAAGTTCTTGTGTGGATGGATAATTCTAGTTTCAAGGATGCTCAAGTAATTGGTGTTAGACATGAAATCCTCTATTGGCTATGTACGTGTCCACTACATGAATTAGTTCATGATTCTTCAAGCTTATGTGATCTTTGGTATCGAAGATTGGCTCACCTACACTTTTGAGCCTTACCTATCATGGAGAAGATGGTCACGAGACTTCCTAAGTTTAATCAGGAGCATGAAGGAACTTGCAAAGCATGTGCTATGGGTAAGAATTCAAAAGCTACATTCCATAGTAGAGAAAGTAGATCTAAGTGTATTTTAGACCTTATTCATTTTGATTTATGTGGACCTATGTCTATTCCTTCTTCGAGTGGTTTCTTGTATTATGTTCTTTTTATTGATGAACACTCTAGAAAGACTTGGATTTATTTTTTGCAAACTAAAGAGTCTGAGGAAGTGTTAGAAAGGTTCAAGGAGTTCAAAGCTCTAGTAGAGAATCTTTCTGATAAAAGAATCAAGGTCCTCAGATCGAATAATGGAGGAGAATACACCTCTGGCAACTTTCATAATTTATGTGTTGATGTTGGGATTAAGAGGGAGTTATGTGTCCCCTATAATCCTCAACAGAATGGTGTTGTAGAGAGAAAGAATAGGACAATCGTGGAAGCAACAAAAAATGCCATGATTCATGACCAGGATCTGCAAACCTTCTTATGGGCAGAAGCTTCTAGGACTACAGTATATGTTCAAAATAGAAGTCCTCACAAGGTCTTGGAGAATATGACTCCAAAAGAAGCCTTTACAGGGAAGAAGCTAGAGGTTAGTCATTTAAGAATCTTTGGATGTCCTATCTATGTTCATGTTCCAAAGGAAAAGAGAACAAAGTTAGAGCCTTCTGGCAAGAAGGGAATATTTGTGGGCTACAGTGAGACATCAAAAGCCTATAGGATATACGTTCTAGGTCAGAAATTGATTGTGATTAGTAGATATGTCACATTCGAGGAAGATGTTGCATTTAGAAGATCCAAGGGAACTCATGTGGAGATTGACAATGATGAGTCTCCTCAGGATATGGAAGTTGACCATACTCCTGAGATTCAGAGGGAGACTTCAAAATTGAAGGAAGATGTTGATCCAATTTAGCCCTTGGAACCTACTGATGGGACTACCGATATAGTGATTAGAAGAAAGAGACCTCTTTGGGCTAGGAAAACTATGCAAGAGGCTGAAAGGTTCACAGCTCCTAGAGGTACATTCAAAGAAAGTAAAAGGCCACATAAGTTCTCCAGTTATGTTGCCTTGATGAGTCAAATTATTGAGTTTGAGCCTTCTAGTGTGGAGGAAGCTTCCATTCAATAGGTTTGGAAAGATGCTATGTCAGAGGAGTACCAATCAATTCTCAAGAATGATGTTTGGGACATTGTTCCTAGACTCAAAGGAAAATCTATGGTATCTTCAAAATGGCTCTTCAAGATCAAGCATGCAACTGATGAGAGCATTGAGAAGTACAAGGAAAGATTCGTGGCTCATGGGTTTTCACAGAAAGAGGGAGTTGATTATGAAGAAAAATTTTCTCCTGTTGTTCACTATACTTCTGTCAGAACCATCATTGCCATTGCTGCATCTAGAGGATGGAAGATTCATCAAATGGATGTGAAGACAACTTTTCTAAATGGTGTGATTGAGGAAGAAGTTTATATTGAGCAGCATGATGGGTTTGAGGTACATGGGAAGGAGTCTCATGTTTGTAGGCTGAAGAAGGCCTTGTATGGTCTTAATCAGGCTCCTCGTGCATGGTACGAAAGAATTGATCGTTACTTGTCAAGTGTGGGCTTCTTGAAGAATGATGCTGACTCTAATATGTACTTTAAGGTAATTGATGGTGAAGCATTGATTTTGGTTTTATATGTTGATGATTTGATTCTTACTGGTGAAGAGAACTTAATCATCAAATGTAAGAAAGAGTTGGCCTCTAAGTTTGAGATGAAAGACCTTGGGCTTATGCATTACTTCCTTGGCTTAGAAGTTTGGCAGAAACTAGATGAGATGATTCTAAGTCAAGGGAAGTACACCATTGATATACTTAAGAGGTTTGGTATGATGGATTGCAAATCCATGTCTACACCTATGGTGACCAACCTACATAAATTGAAGGAGGCTTCAACTAGTTCAGACTTGGTGGATCCTACAATGTACAAACAACTGATTGGGTCCTTGATGTATCTAGTTAACACTAGAATAGATATCTATTATGCTATGAGTGCACTTAGTCAGTTCATGTGTGAACCAAGACAAATACATCTTGTTGCAGCTAAACATATCCTGAGATACTTGCGTGGCACAATTGGATATGGGTTGAGATATTCTTCAGATGTTGATTTGGAACTGCATGGTTATACTGATTCGATTGGGCAGGGTGTGTCACATATTAGAAGAGCACCTCTGGATGTTGCTTCAGTTTGGGATCTACTATGATTTCTTGGTGCAACAAGAAGTAGTCATCTGTAGCATTGAGTACAACAGAGGCAGAATATATTGTAGCTTGTATGGCAGCTCAAGAAGCAGTGTGGCTTCGTAAGCTCCTTGTAGGACTGTTTGGACAATCAATGGAGCCTACTATCATTCATTATGATAATCAGAGTTGTGTGAAGCTTTCTATCAATCTTGTGTTCCATGACAGAACCAAGCATGTTGAGATCAAATACCACTATATTAGAGATATGGTATTGAGGAAGGCTATACAATTGAAGTATATTAGCACTGATGAGCAGACGACAAACATTCTCACCAAGCCCCTCTCCAGAATAAAGTTTGTGTACTTTTGAGATAAGCTTGGTATGGTGGAGAATCCAGCCTTAACTGAGAAAGAGACTCAGTATCAGTGATAACCTATAATGAGTTCTTCTCTGTAAGAGAAGTTCGAGGTGAAATACATTGAGTACTAAGTTCTTCTCTTTGAGAGAAGTTCGAGGTGAAATTCCTTGAGTAATGAGTTCTTCTCTGTGAGAGAAGTTCGAGGTGAAATCCCTTGATTAATGAGTTCTTCTCTGTGAGATAAGTTCAAGGTGTAATCCCTTGATTCCACCCTTTGGGAGAGCCATGGTGGATGTCATGTGTGTGACTCCATGACAACATCACGTGAGAGAGTTCATGATGATTTTCTTGTACTTTTGTTTCACCCTCTGGGAGAGCAATGGTGAAAGTAATGTTGAGGTGACAACATCACGTAAGTGACGAACACTTGTACATACCATACATGGTTGTGGCCATTATGGTTGATATCATGTTGAGGTGATATCCGATATCAGGATGAGGCGATATCCTTCTTTTCCACATTTGGTTGTAGCCATTGTGGTAGACATCACATTGAGGTGATATGTCTTTTGCAAATGGAAGTATCATCCCTAGCTGAGAGGGAGTGTTGATGATAGCAGCATCGGGCTACTTCTTCCAGACCCACAAAATTAAAGGCAATTCAAATCATAGCCTAACGACTATTTGAATTGTGAGATTATATCTTATAAGGCTTGATTTACATTGAAGGCCCGATCTCTTTGGAAGCATTTAATAATTGTTATTATTTATTAATTATTGTGGAGGCACAATTTTCTATGTAGCTGACCCTTCATTTGTTAGAGTCATGTCTCTTGAGAGAAGCCGACATGTTGTTATGAAGGGTTGCGTCCTCCTTCCTCCTTTGTGTATATATTACCATTCATTTCACCTCATTCGATCATCATACTCATTCCATTCTTATGCATATCTAGTGCGAGTTCATCCATAAGAGAAAATCGACATTATTGAAGGCTGTAATTTATTATCAGAGATTAGCATCATTGTATTTCTGTGTTGCATCATATTTTTGGTGCTTATATCTTGGCCTTCAAATCGGCCTTCATTGTAAAGAAGTTTCTATTGAGATTCAATAATATAAGAGATATTATTGGTTGGGTTTTTCTCCCTCAAGAGGAGGGTTTTCCCAGGGTATCTGCTGTGTTCTTATTGCCTAATTTTGAATTAAATTCTGTGCATTAAATCTGATCATTAAATTTAATAGTGTGGAGTTGTAAAAGTATATAAAAACAAATATTTCCTTTTCATTACAACTTGCAGATCACTAATCAATTGGCTAAATTGAAAACATAAAAAAATATCTTGCAAGAACAAAGCATAGACTTTGGTAGGTGGCTTGCAATTTAGTAGTTGTGTTGTTTTGTCTGCCATTTCTTTAATATTTACCTTCAAATTTTTCACTTCAATTTCTTGCTTTTCTAGTGCCCTAGTGTGGTTAGATACCATTTCAACTCTCTCCCTTGCCCATTCTTTCTCTTTCTAGGAGAATTCCTAGGTTTTCTTCCATAGTTCAACACCTAGGGACACAATAGTTGGTCCAGTGGGGGTTTTAATTAGTCGAATTGAGCTTTGGGGTACTGGATCTTTTCCTTCTGTCTCTACCATAGGAATCTATGCCAATATCTCTAATTTCAACCCTGCTCAAACTTGTGGAGTCTTTCCTCCAATTATTTGATTCTAGCATCTTGTTCATTGTCTTTATGTTGGTATGTTTTTAACAATTCCTCCAACTGCTTTATCCTTTGCATTGCTTCTTGCAATTATTTATTAGTATTCCTTTCTTCAATGTAAAGTTCCTCATCTTTTTTCAAAAAAATATTCCTCTCCCATTTCACCTGTATATTCACACCCCTTTGAAATAGGGATTTTTGGAGATCTTTTCATCATCTTTTTAGCTACAAAAATATCTTCTAAATTTGATTTAAAAGCGGTAGAAAAATATAAAGGTTGTACAATTGGTATGTTTACATCTTCATTAGGGGAATTCCCCTCGAAATTTGAATCTTTCAATATCATAACAACATAGTATTTTTTTCTTTTTTTATTGTGCCTCTCATTATCCCCTTCATATTGAGATGATGTGACCACCTCCTAGATTGTTGGGCTTCTTCTGCCCCCTTGTAGGTGCAGAAGAAGAAGCTCCAATCTTTCTCTTTTTACGTTCCCATGGCTTCTTAGAAATAAGGGTTTCCTAGTTGCTTTTTACTATGGGTTGTCAACAGAGGCTACAAGTTGTGTTTCCTACAAACCTTGCTCTTTTGGTTCTCCCATGATGTAGGTAGGTATTGTAGCAGGGGAACCAAAGGGAATTTCTCCCCCAGGAGCAGCCACAACAAGCTCTTGTATTCTTTGTTCCTAGCCCCTATTTTCTTCATTTGGTAATTCAAAAATATTGTTGATATTACTGCAATTGAAAAAATATTCCCATGAAACATTTGGGAATTGAACCCTAAGGCTCCTCTTTACCAATAATGTGACTAAACAAAAATGAGATAATGTTGACTAGTTTCTTTTTCTTTTATACTTAGAAGACATTCTTTTCAGCAGGTTATACAAAAAGTTAGGAACAATCACATACCTTCCATGGAGTAAATGACAACAATTTAAAACGAACTATATAGTAATGGCTATCTTCCATCACATGTTAAGTATCTAATTATGTGAGAAGCTATTGAAGCCCAAAGCCAAGGCAAAGACAAGCATATGGTACCTTGTGAGGAAGAGTCCATATTTTCTCTTGGTAAGGATAATTCATTCCTTGCTACAATTACATTTTCTCTTACTGGAAACTCCTCTCCTACTCTTGGAAGACCAGATACTTTAGCTACAACTACCTTTGATGCGTCTACCCTCAAACCCTTGACAATTTCCTTATCGTTTTGCAGTGTGATGGAAATTTTTTGGGTCATCACTTTGTTAAATTCTGTAAGCCCTAGGAAATAATCTAGCCAAGCAACTTGTTGGAAGATAGGCAAGAATTTCCTATCTTCTAGTAGCAAATTGTGTGATGTTGATTCCTTTCTCACAATGTCACCACCCATTATAGTGCTTCAACAATCCGTAGTCACTCACTGTGCTCTATTTTTCTCTATTTTTTCTCTACCACCCCAATTATATTGCTTTTACTATGCTGCATGCTATGCCATTCAAATGCACTTCTTAATTATGTTACTTAGCAAATCTTTCTCTCCTTTGAATTATCTCTCTTGAAAATGGTGGAAAATGAAATGATAGAAAGTTTTGAAAAAAGAAGAAGGAATAATCTTGAATACCCCTCCTCCCAACTAAAGTTGCTAAGTGTCCTCACTTAGTATGTATGGATTCCAGGTAGAGTCATAAATTATAAGTAGTGGAAAATTAAACATGATATTTGACATGCACAAATGAAAAATAAATATACATAAAATTAATAATTTTTAATGATAATTATGATAGTTAATGTAGAGTGTACCTGTAGGAATGTTTGAAATGAAATGAAACTCATGTGAAGGAGCTAAATTCCATTTGTAGCTTGATTTAAAATGATATGGTGTGACTTCTATGAAATTCGTGCAGTAATGGCTTGAAATTGAAGGTAGTATATGTGTGGCTACAAAAATTACACGATAGGGGAGGTGAAATTTATTGCATGGTATAGTGGAATCGAAAAAGGTGATATGATGGATATATTCTAATGAAAGAAATAAGGTGCATGCAATAAAGTGTAGAATGTATGGTTGCATGTGTGGGTGGATATGCTTTGAAGTGATGGATATGCTATTAATGTGGGTGTCTATGGAATGACTGATAGGAAAGTGCTACGAGCTCATGTAGTAACGGGTCACTTCTGTAGTGTTGTCGCCTAGGGACGTGATGTTGTAGGTCCATGTTGCTTCTGCTACTGGTGCAAAAAAGAAGATTTCCAAATGCCACTTGTGCAGTGTGTGAATGTGAGATATGAGATAGAATTATACTTGTGAAATGTCAGTGGGCAAGCTGTGTTGCTCATCTATTGATATTTTTGAAGAACTACTTTTTGTCAATGAATTTTATATCTGTGGCTCAAATTGATGTTGTAGTGATAAAATAAAGTCATCCTTTTGTAATGGTCACTTGTAGAGCTTCAAATTGTGGCAATTAACTAGCGATTAAAACCATACATCATCAATTGTTTGTAACTGAACTGCTCCATTTGGAAAGATTATTTTTATCTCATATGGCCCAAGCCATATACTCTGTAGTTTCCCTTTGTAATCTTTGTACCTTGAATTATACAGTAAAGCCCAATCACCTACATTGAATTCTTTGGTTTTAATAAATTGGTCATTCCAACGTATCCTTTATTTTTGGATGATTTCAATATGGTGTATGGATTCCATTCTTATTTCATCTAATGCATTGAGGTTATGTAACCTCTCCTTCTGTGCTATTGATAAGTCCATTCTCAAAATGATTATTGTCCTTAGAGTCTTGTATTCATATTCTATTAGAAGTACTACCTTTTTACCATACACCAATTGATATGGTGTAAAACCTGTTGTTGTCTTCCAGGTTGTCCTATAAGCCCAATTTGCTTCAGGTAACCTGGTTGTCTAGTCCTTCCTATGGAGTTGCACTGTCTTTGTGAGGATGTTTTCAATTTCTTTGTTAGTGACCTCCACTTGACCATTTTCTTGAGGGTGGTAGGGTGTAGAATTTTATGTATAATCTCATATTCCTACACTAGTTTGGTGATCAAATTTGATGTAAACTGTGGCCCTTGGTCTGTGACAATTTCTCTAGGAACATCATATCTTATGAATATATCATCATAGAGAAATTTTGCCACATTCCCATCCCTTGCAAACTACAAGGCTTTGACTTCCACCCATTTGGTAAGGTAATTTGTGCAAACCAATATGTATTCTTTGTTATTTGATGTTGGGGAGATGGGACGAATAAAATATAGTCCCATTTATCAAATGGTTTTATTACTAGTTATGGTTGTAATGCCATCTCATGTTTTTGTTGGTCTTCCCATTCTCTAACATCTATCAGAACTCCTAGTGTATTTGATTGCATTTTTATGAAGTGTTGGCCAATAATAGCTAGTGCTCAAAATCTTAAGAGTTTTCCTCTTTACTGCAAAGTGTCCCCCACAAGGTTCATTATGGCATGCTTTGAGGATTTCATATACCTTATCTTCTCTGATGCATCTTCTCATTATGTTGTTAGGCCCAGTGTAGAATAAATATCCATCTATCCATGTGTAAGGAAAACTATTCTGAACTAATTGCCTCTTCTCCCTTGGTGAGAGATGTGGTGGTGTTTTACCTGCTACTAGATAGTTGGCTATGTTTGCATACCAAGGTGTGTGCAGAGAAAGAGAAAATAGATGCTCATCTAGGAATGAATCATCTACAACATCTTCTTCTAATTTTTGTTAGCAATCTAGAGAGGAAATCTACTACTACATTGGCTTTCCTTGGCTTGTCCATAATAGTTATATCAAATTCTTGAAGTAGCAGTAACCACCTCACAAGCCCGCCACCAACTATTGTTTTGTTCATTAGATACCTTATTGTTGTATGGTCAGTATGTATGAATATTGAATACCCTGTAATGTAGTGTCTGAATTTATTGATTGCATGAACCCATACTAACATCTCCTTCTCAGTTACTGTATAGTTGATTTATACCCCTTGGATATTTTTATTGATAAATAAATGGCATACTCAAGATTTCCATTCTTCTATCCTAGCACAAATCCTATTGCAAAATCAAAAGCATATGTATGAATATGGAAAGGTAAATTCTAGTTTGGTATTCTTAAGATAGGGGTCTTGGTTAGTGCTGCCTTGAGAGCCTTAAAGAAATGTTGACAAGCAAGTGTCCATTCAAACTCTACATCTTTAGACAATAAGACAAATAGTGGTGCTGCAAGTTTACTAAAATCTTGTATGAATCTCTTGTAGTACCCATCATGGCCAAGGAAGCTTCTAATATCCTTTTGTATTTGGGGTACAAAAAGTGTTGATATTAGCTCAATTTTGTCGGGGTCTACTTGGATTCCCTTATTAGACAAAAAATGTCCCAAAACTACTTCCTCAGTCATCATCATGAAGCATTTTTCATGACTCATGGATACGTGATGATCTTGAAATATCTGTAGTACTTTCTCCAAATTGGCAAGTGCTTCTTCATAGGTATTCCCATAAGTTATAAAATTATCCGTGTAAACCTCCATAGAATCATGAGAAAAGTTTGAGAATATGCTTAGTATTTCCCTTTGGAAGGTGGCAGGTGCATTACATAGCCCAAATGACAAGACAAAGTAAGCATATGTACCCCAAGGGCATGTGAAGGTTATATTTTCTTAGTCTTCTATGACTATCTTAATCTAATTGTATCCACTAAAGCCATCCAAAAAGGAAAAGTATTGCTTGTCTGGTAATGAATCTAGTACTTGGTCAATGAATGGAATGGGAAAGTGGTATTTCCTAGTTGTATTCAATTCATGGTAGTCTACACACACTCTCCATGTTACTCCTTTCTTAGGTACAATTACTAGTGGAGACACCCACTGACTATCAATGATTGGGTAGATGAATCATGCATCCAACAACATTTGTAATTCTCCTTTGACCATGTCACAGACTATAGGGTTCATTCTCCTTTGGGGTTTCCTAATTGGTTTATAGCCTTCAGTGATGTAAATCCAATGCATGCATAGGTTTGGGTCTATACCCTTCATATCATGGTAATCCCATGTAAATGCAATTGCATTTGTTTTCAACACATTCAGGGTATGTACAGGATCATGATGGTCCAAAAAGTGGCGATATGATGGGTATGTGTAGGGTATGTGGCTGACAACTTTGTTTTTACCCAAAATTGATAAAATGAAAAGGGTTTTTAAAGGATATTCTCAACTTTCCACCAATATAAATTATGCTTTACTTTGAATTTAATAAATAATTATTATTCATTTTCTATTTGAATTTTACGACTAAAGTCCTGATTGATAGGCTAATTGAAAAACATCTGTAGCTTTCAAACGATATCACATTTTTTGAATCTGAAACATGCGTCACATTCTATGCTTTGCATACTATAAGATTAATTTTTTTTTTAAATTTCATGAAGTTTTGACCAAGTTAAGGTGGTCAGACCTACAATTTTTTATATTTTTTAAAAGTTGTAATAAAAAATTCATAATCAATTATTTACTTGGAAAAAAATTACAAAAAAATATGCATCACATCGAGACATGAGTCCTCTACTTATATCTAAAATCTTATAATTTTTTTTATCATTTTATTGTGGTTAGGGTGGTCGCATAGACACCTACTTTTATTTTCCTGAAATTTAAGTACTGCATTGAAATTTCAAATTTTCACCAAATAGTTTTTTTTTTTAAAATAAACCTAGTAGTTTAGAAACTACATTCAATTTTCTACATATTCTATTCTTACATATATATATATATTTTTTGATCGGTAAACGCTTTTGACTGGAGCTATGAACCAGTGGGGTCACAATGGGGGACCCCATCCCCAATTTTTTTTTTTTTTTTGGTCTCATGCAGTAGTATCTTACTCGAATCACCCGTTCTTCTTCCTTCCAATCTCCCTTCCACCGTTCTTCTTCCTTCTATCTCCCTTCTGCCGTTCTTCTTCTTCCTCCCGCCTCCCTTCCTCCCGTCATCCCTTCCTTCTATCTCCCTTCCGCCGTTCATCTTCTTCCTCCGTTCTTCTTCCTTCCGCCTCCCTTCCTCTCGTCATCCCTTCCTCCGATTTCTGCCTTCCTGCCTCCCGTCATCCTTCCATCCTTCGTCTCCCTTCTTCCGTTCACCTTTCCTCCGTTCACCCTTCCTTCGTTCTTCGATCTTCTCTCTATCTTCTGGCCTCCCTTCTTTCCTCCGACTCCCTTCTTCTATCGCCTTTCTCTCGTCGCCCTTCCTCCGTTCTCCTTCCTCTCCCTCCGTCCTTACTCCCAGCCTTGCTGGCTCTCCTCCGCCGTTCTTCAATTTCACCTTACCTCCTCCTGTGGATTCTCCACGCCACCCTCTGACACCCGTAGCTCCGTCATCAACCCGACACCAACCACGTCTGCAGCTTCCACCATTCGTCCTGCGTCGGGCACACAAGGCTCGAGCAAACTCGAACCCAAGACCTCCCTTATGGAAGGCTCGCAGCTTACCGCTGCGTTGCGGGGTCATCCCCTATTCTTACATATTTTTGAAATAATATAGATAACTTATTCAAATTTTTACGTCAAGTTGCCTAACTCTGATTTTTCTAATTTTTTCGCCACTTAAGGGCTTTTTTTTTCCATGATAATCCTACACATACCCTTCAACAATGAGGTATGTTGTGCAACAGTCAATTAATTTTTTACATTTAGTGTCTTGTTTGGAATAGTCTCTAAAGTCAAGGATGATGTTTGAACAAATGAAATTTCAAGACCTACTATATTTCGAATAAAATAATGTGGTAATAAGGTGTGGAAAATTTGTGAAATTGACTCAGATGTATTTGTGGGAATCTTGCAAACATGTTAGACAATCATGTTGTTGTGGGTCCCTACCATAATTGTTCTACATGATGTTTTTAATTAATTCATCTTCATCTTGGTTTTCTAACAAGGGACTACGTTCAATAGTCATTAGAGTTTGTAATGAGTACTGGTCTTCCTCATCTAGGGCAGACCATACAATTTTCTCCAAGTCTACATGTGTCTGGGCAAGTGGATAGAGGACTAGTTTCTTAGTCATATTTCCATTGGAAATGATCATGTTACTAGACCTGCAACCTATAAAGGCATCTACAATTTCCAACCAAGGTCTCCCTAAGATGAAGGGATATCTTGCAAGATTAGCTTTAGGCTGCAATACCATAAAGTCTGCAGGGTACTCCCATGAGTCTAATGTTATTACCAAGTCTTCTATGATTCCCTCATGCTTGATTGTAGATGCATCTGCTAACTATAGCACAATAGGTGTAGGTCTAAGCTCCATTAGTTTCAATAATTACATGGTTTCTTTGGTCATTACATTAATGGATTCCCCACGGTCAATTAAGGTATTCTTAATGAGTACCATTGATTTTGACATTCACTACAAGGCTCCCATACTTGGGGATAGTTATGTTTCCCAACATAATGTTTGCAAGTTGTTTTAAGACATGTACAGTTTGAGGGTTCTTACATTTCCTACTTGGATTTTTGAGGCATAATTATCTCACTATTTTGGTATAAATGGGTACTTCCTTAATGGCTTGGATGAGGGGTATCTTGATGCAAACATCCTTTAGTTGTCCCAATAGATCAGTTTCAGCTTGTGAATGATGTTTTTGGACTATTAATCTCTCAGGGAATGGAGGCTCTGGACTCATGATTGTTAACTTGATTTGGATCAAGTTCCCTTGGTTGTTTATCCATGGGATATGTTGGGATTTCCTCATAAGTTAATTCAATGATGTGAGGAGATGAAGGCCTAGCTAACATTTTCCCTAATCTAAGCCATACATCACTCACTTCAACCCCATAGGTGGGGTATTGTATGGTGTCATTAGCATAAGTGTACTAGACATGATTATTATTTGGGTTAGGTGTAGGTTGTGCTGGCATTTGAGGTGCTCTTGGTGCTCTTGGTGTTGTTGTTGTTGGGTTTGGCATTATGGCTTGTTGTTGTGGCTGCTGATAATTGAGATTTTAATTTTGCTATTGATGACCTCTTTTTCTTTAAGGTTAACATTGAATTTTTTGGGGTGGCCACTGAGAATTATAATTAGGTCCTTCATAATTTTGTGGTGGCCACATGTTTTGTTTTTGTTGATTCCAATTGAATTGAGGCATTGAACATTGTGAGTTTTTCACATTAGTCTAAGATTGAGGTTCTAACTAGGAAACTTTTCATTACTAACTACAAATGACATGTTATAGTTCAAGGGATCTTGGGGCATACCTTGTCTTGGTTGTCATGGTTTGCATTGACCTATGTAAAACACCTAACCATCTTCATCTTCCAGGGCATGGAATTCTAGCTTCCCTTGCTTATCAAGTTGTGTAGCCAAGTGGCTAGTGATTTCCTCCTTCATGTTTGATAAAATATTTCTCATTTCTACCCTTGAGATTCTAGTGGATGTTTTGTTGATAGAAGATTCCCTATCTCTTCTGACCTTTTTGGTGAAGGACCTAGAATAGTTCCTACATAATCTACAAATCTCATCAAATGGTAAATTTGAGATGTATCCTACCCCAATGAGGTTGAGTGCATCCATACTATCTTCATTAACTCCCTTTAAGAATACCAGTTTTAGGGATTCATCAGAGAGTCTATTTTGATGGGGTTTCTTGAGGCATAACTGAAACCTCTCAATATAATATTCCAATGATTCATCCTCTTTCTGTGAAATCTTGAAGATGTCACCCCTCTTTCTATCCATGCCTCTATAGTAATCCTAGTATTTCTCTAGGAACTTTGTCTTCATTTTGTTCCAATTGGGAACAACATCTCTTCCCAACCCCATGAACCATCTTAGAGCAACATCTTTCAGTGTTGTAGGAAATAATTTGAGTTTGTGAGCATCTGTGGTATAATCATAACTTCGACATAGCACATAAAACTCAAAAAGAAAGATATCTGGGTCCTCTATAACCAGCCCACAGAAGATAAGCAATGCTAAAGGAGGTATGTTCTTCAAAGAAACAACCCGTTACTAGTTGGCTATAGGGAACTCAAATGTTACATGCTTTGGTGGGTCTTCTACTACTACATCAACCATGATGCTTATGCGTATGCGAGAAGTATCCTCTATGTCTGGTGTAGGTATTGGTGTTAGGGATGATTCTTCTTTAGGAATACCCTCACTCTATTCACTGTGCTCACCAATATCCTCTAATTATTTGTGTGTTGAGGGGATAAATCTTCCCAAAGCGTCTCATTGCCTCCACATGCAATGGTTGTGACTTTGTAGTTCAACAGTTCTTGCACGTTGTTAGTAACTTGTGTTGTTGATGGCTAAAACCTATTTATCCTAATGCTAAAAACAAAATTTCTAGACTATGAAAGCTTTGAACGAAATTGAAAATATAAACAAGAATCCTGAACTTAACATCGTCCTTGACAATGAAGCCAAAAACATAGGGCCTTTCTAATGTCTAATTAACTTGGTGCTACTAGGTGGACACACAACTCAAATGATGGAATCTTAAGTGAATAGTTCATCATTCACACAAGAGGCTTCATTTAATTATCAACTAGGGGCTTGTAAGCTTTTGACAGTGTTGGCATTATATATGCTTTCATGGATTCTAAACATGCCCTATATCAATGGAGTATAGGTGATTACACATGTAAAGAAAATTGTAAAAGCTAGAAAATGAAATGAA
Source organism: Sequoia sempervirens (assembly GCA_007258455.2). Classification (NCBI taxonomy): domain Eukaryota; kingdom Viridiplantae; phylum Streptophyta; class Pinopsida; order Cupressales; family Cupressaceae; genus Sequoia; species Sequoia sempervirens. The sequence goes on along the minus strand of VDFB02000008.1, from coordinate 104,720,938 downwards.
ACACCAAATTACAAAATAGGGGAAATAAAAATAAGCTGCTACTTTATGCTATGGGTACTTAACACTCAAGACTGTAACTTTTAACTTCTAAAACTAAATTATAGCTAATTACTTCCGAAGTATGAACAAACATTAAGCTACTGAATTCAATTTAATTATAGAATCACATTCATGAATTCCACATGCATGTAACTGGAAACTATCTTAACTAAATTAAATAAAGCATGAATTAATATAATAATAGAAAATAGAGTGGATAATAGTACCTCAAGTGGCCCTTTCTTGAGTTGTTGCTTCCATGATAGATGTCAAACACTTACTATTTAATCAACAAATCATGATACTAAACTAACTCCGTTTGTTACATCCCAATTGTGAAGTTACTATTTACTATTACTACATAGGGTAAATATGAATGTAATGTGAATTTTGGAGATGAATACATTATGCTTTTACCTTGTTATCAATATGAATGTTATCTCATTTGATGTTGTTTCATTTGATGTTATCTCAGTTGATGTTATTCATGGTGAAATATTGCATATATGTGAATGAAAGGTTATTGAATTATTATTCTAACTTTGGAGATGTTTATATATACTGCATATGTTGTGAACAACTGTCTGTTGTAGGCATGTGTTAATGGTTGTAGGTAAATGTTCATTTCTCCAGGGGGAGGGGAGGTATCACCCGGGATAAGATCTTGGTTGGGTAACCGGTAAATATAACTCTTTGAGTATAAACACACACTACATTAGAATGATTGAGTTGAGTCAGTTTGTGGGTAATAGGTAAGTCATCCTTAGTCGATATGTCTACATTTGAGTCTTGTTTACTTCTATATGCATTGGGTGATGTTTATCTGTTTGAGTTTTTGAATCCTTCCTCTTGTTACTATGTTCGTAGTTTGGTCAAGTCTCTTTGGATATGAGTGAGACCTTCAATATGAATGTATGTGCATATCTACATTGATAAGAGAATATACATCAGATATATATAGGTATAAATGTTGAAATGACAACTCATGCATATGATTATATAATATGCATAGGAATATTGGTTGCACATTTTCAATATATACATATATCTACACACCTTATCAAAGAAGAAGAAATGCATATATGAATAATATTATAAATATTAGATAAATGCTTGTAAACTGGTATATATAGGTGTATGGACATATATACTTGATAATATATATATGTGTGTGTGTGTGTGTGTGTGTGTGTATGTACACACACACACACACACACACACATATATATACAAACGTATATACTAGTATGCATATAGGTGTATGTATAAATATATATATATACACAAGGGCATTCATGCCTGAGAAATATGTGTGTATATATATATTATTACTTTACCATTATTATGCGTAAATATAAATATATATATATATGTGAATATATAATAATGGTTACATATATACATATGTAAATACAAGATAGTATTTAAGAATATATATATATATATATAATATTATATATTTTACATAATATAAATGATATTGGAGATCGACTATCTCTTATTCATTAAGGATAATTTATTGATAAACCATTGGCTAGTTATTCATGGCATATATGAGCATTTTAAACAGGCTGAATATATCTCACATTGGCCATAAATAAAGGGTAGATATAGTCGATAGAGACTATGTGAAATAAAGGTCAATAGTAGTCATTGTTGACTATGTCAAAAGGGTCGATTTAATAGCTTGTGACTGTTAAAAGCAAATCGATTATCATTATGATTGGGGCATGATATAAGACATTGCATTATGTTTGTAATTGCTATCTTTTATATGTTGACTTGGTTGACGCAGTGAATGAGAGTTACGTGGACTTAGTCCAACGTCTTTAATTGGCTAAATCGACTCATCCTTCATTTCGGTCAATACTTGCTAAGTGTTGTAGAAATAAGATTGACCTTTTCACTTCTTCTGAAACTGCACCAACTTGATAGTAGAAAAGAGGCTTTGGCGCCACCTCTTGAAGAATTTTCTTGTAGATTTCTTTGCTAGAGAAGAATTCAAATTATCCATATGCTTTTTGATTTTGTCTTTGAATTGTTGTGAAAGAGATAATTCAATCTATTGGAGGTTTTTGTTGTGTCCGAGCTTTATTCAATGCCACCTTTATGTTGATTTACTTTGCATAAAACTTGTGTCACTCTTCATGCCTAAACTGTAGGATTTTAGAATGCCTAGCTGCTCTATAAATAGTCGCACCATTTCACTTGAAACACATTCTTCTATGATCATTATTATCATTCTCCCATTTACTTGTGAGAGACACATTTTACCCAAAGATATACGTCTTTTGTTGTTTATAACTTCTGAGATATTACCAACCATATTTATTTGTTTTATGAGTGAGGAATAGAGTGGTATTTTGTGAGTAAGAGGTATCTTAATTGTTTGAGAGAAGTGAACTATCAATTAGTGAGAGAGAGGGAGTTGTTCTGGGAAGTTGTGATCAAGCTGATTACTGTTGGAGAGGGAAACATTATTTTCATTAATTGGGATAAGCGATAACAAGCATGGGGAACTATTCTTCTTGTTATTTACTTAGAATTAACATGTTTTCTATTTTGCCTGAAATGTCTTTTTTGTATGTGCAATAGAAGCATTTAAGAATATTTTTGAAAAAGGGAATTGAAGTTTTTTAGCTGTTTTATATTGTGATTGTAAGAACTCCATAATAGGAGATTGGTGTTTATATTAGTTTTTATATACTAGGCTTGATTGAATGCAAGAGTCACTTGAGGTATACCTAGTTAAGTTATTAATTCAACTAGAAAATATTGTGTTACTCCTAGGATAGTTAATCCAGTATGGGAGGGAGCTTGTGTACTTACTTGTTATATAGATTCATTTCAAGTAGATTAGATTGTTGTAGGTTAGTTTGGGATGATAGATTATCCATTGAAGGACAATACCTATGCGTAGTGTAAGATAGCCTTGAGTCAAATCGACCCTGAGTAGTGCATGTGATAGATGAATCTCAGTCGTTTACTAAATTTAACACTTTGGACAAAGTAGTGCAATGCCTGAGACTCCACTAAAGATTGCGTGACTATTGAGATTACACTATCAGTTCACCATGATCCATCATTACATGCTAGTTTGGGATTGTGGGACTGCAAGGTTCTAGTTATGTAGGACACAACACTATGCTCAGTTGGTTGTCGTTATCGGTTACTCTACCAATCTCTTCATCGAAGGGAAGGGCCATGTATCAAATGATAGATGTGTGGGGGACCACATTAAGAGTCCATGGTTGGTGGAAAAGTGCCTAAGTGATGCTTCTCCTCCACAACAGGTGACAAAAGAACTAAGATTTGAAAGGAAGGATCCTGAAGCATCTTACAACTATTAGTTCTAAAGCTCATTGGAGCTATGTATGTAAATTCTTGTTACTTGTACTTGTGAAGTTATTGTAATGAAGTAGAATCTTTATTGTAATATGATATGGCATCTTGATCGTATATTCTCAATAAAAGAAAGATTTTTTTTTATTGCAATAACTTGTTACTTAGTTTATTTAATCGTATGGTGAAAAGTTAGAAATTTAATTGCATTGAAGGGTTGGCATGTTACACATGAAAACTCTAAAATCTTATCATTTGACAAGAATCTACTAAATACTTCTCATTCTAAAAGACATATCTACTGTTCAACTGATAACAAAAAAGCTAACATTGATCAACTATCAATTGGTAACTAGAAAAAAACTAATTAGATAACTAGATTTACTCACAATAGATCCCACTATATAGGCTCTGCAAGGAGTCTTATTCATCCTAGCACTAAAAATAGAACCATAATATATCCATCCACTCTCCCTAAAAGATAGAGATAAGACTTAGTCTTGAAACAAAAAAAACATAATTGAAAAGCTTAAGAAGAGAAACTAAAATGGAACTCTACCTTAACGGTTAATCACCATGACAAAGACGTGTTTCCTATGGAATGTCACATCATGGGTTACTCCTAATTAGACTTCTTCCTCTAGTTGTCTTATTCGGTGGATAATAATTTTCTTATGGTGACTCATGGTTGACAATTCAATAGTCACCTCCATTCTCCTTTGGAGCTGTTGCGCTTCAACCATTCTGAATTCTCCCCTATAACTGTCTACGATCCTTATGCTATGGTCTAGAAATCTAGTTCCTGTGGGTTATAGTCCTTCTAGCCGCAAGAGGTTAGTTTCATCCCTAAGGAATACACATCATTAACAATCATAATTTAAGCATATAATTATACTAAATCTCATGAACATTCATACATTCACACATACACATGTCAACATATCATATTTGTATTTCCACACACTTAAGTATGATTTAAAGTGCATGAAAGGTATAAAAGTTGAATGAAGTCTTAGGAATGTCTATGAAACTTGACAGATTGAAATGATAAAAACATAAACTAATGAAGGAAAACTAGCCATAAATTAAGCCAATTAGAACCTCACACCTATCACCTCCCTACCATGGCAGGGGGTATAGGTGTACGAGGTATCCTATGCCCCAAAAACATAATTTTTTTACAAAGAAAAAAGCATGCTGCAATTTAAAAAGATTGAGATTTTTTTAAAAGGTAGGATTTTTTTTTGAAATCACCTTGTACTTTTGTGTAGGGATAAAGTTTTGCATGTTGATTAAGACAAATAGACTATCAATGGCACATATTTCGAGGCTATAGATCATACTATATACATACTACTGTATGGATTTTCATATAATCTTCATGGATGAACTCTCAAAACCTCAAAAAATTTCTTGTCGACAAAATACAAGTGTTATAAATGAAAATTTGTCTCTCAACCCTTTTGAGCGCAACCATGACATTTATTTTTCTCTAGGAAGCACCTTTTAAGAGTTGATGTTCATAGCCCTCACAAATTCAAGAGAAAAAAGGATTAGAGTTGCAAGCTTGCTCTAATACCATGTTGGGGTAACCAAGATTTTCTTGTAAACTCAAAATAATCCATAAATAAAAATTACAAAATGAGAAAATATCATAAGCATGTAATGTGTTGTAAAATATACAAATGAGCCTTTCTTATAAAGGCAAGCAAGAAGAGGTGAGAAGGTAGGAGTCAAAAGTTGGCTACCCCTCCAAGTATGAAACAAGATTAAGAATCTATGGACAAGTATTGAGACACTTGGTGAGTCTACATGAGGTGAGACAAAATTCTAGATAACCTCTAAGTGAGCTTAAGTGCAGTGTGAATAGGATTCTTATACTAAATAGGCTAAAAGCTAACTAGTTTGATAATACATCTTTCCACACTAACATCTTATGTTTCCTACTTCATTTTTAGGAGATTCTAATTACTACATTCATGATTTATTATCTTGTGTCTCTTTATTGGACCAATATGGGATTATTCGCTTTGTAATGGTATCTTGTTTGAATGATTCACCAAGTATTTGAAATTTATACCAACTCGTATTGCTACGTACTTCATTAGGAATCCTAAGAAGGATCTATTGGTGTGAATAAGTCTTGTACCTAGTTAATTCTTTACTAGGGACTTAGAGGACTTAGTTCACATGTTAAGTTTACTTAAGATAAAATATTCTTTCTAGAAGTCTTAGTTGTCTTATCTAGACAAGTCATAGTTGTCTTATCTAGACTTCACATCATATTAGGTAGTTATGAGTTAGTTGTCTCATGTGATAGGATTAAGACACTTGTCATGATCTTGTCTAATCCTATCTCTCATCCTCGCCTTTATAAGCAAGACATCTCTAACATATTTTGCATTGTATTGTAGTATTATTGCATATTGTATCATATTACAATTATTGTTTGGTGGAATAGCATATTCCATTGCTTCTCTCTATCTCTTTTGGAGGTTATTTGGTGTTGCAGATTGAAGAGTTGGGTTGCTCACTTCAACATGGTATCCGAGCTTTGAATCTTGCAAGCACCTTCCATTATTTTTCTTAGAGAGTTTCTACCATCAAGTTTTCTATTGTCATTTGAGTTTCTTTTATGATCTTGCAAATTCTTTGTATGCTCTTCTCTTGCATTTCAATATGATCTTGAGAATCATAAAGGGTTTACAAAGATTTTGTTAATCCTATATTGCATGTATGGTTTTTAGTGAAATTTGGTGATTGAATCACTTTTGGCTATAGTGGCAATATTTTTGGCTGTCCCATTGCATCTAGGAGGATTGAGAAAGTTAGATTTGGCTTTTGTTTCACTCAATTTGGTCACCATTTGCAACTTTGGCAAACAAGGGTTAGAAGCTCATATCTACAAACAAATTTTTATTGGAGCATTTCTGGCCCAAACAAACCTTTCCATTGCATTCAAAAGGCCCAAAAACCCCTAGTCTCATATAAAATTTGTCTGTTTTAGACAAATTTGATTTTTGGCAAATTTTTATTTTGCTAGGGGGTCCTCACTGCAAGTCTAATTTCAACTAGTTTTTAAAAATTCACAACTTTTCGCCACGGTGTCCATTTTTCATAAACGAGATATCGTCGGAAAGCTAGTTTGATGAAATTCATAGTGGTGTAGGTGAATTTTGCAGATTTTTCCATTTTTTTTCTAGTTTTTCAACTCGAAGGTATAGGTGCATTTATTGATTGTAACTGGTATAAATTTTGCATACAAATTCAAAATTTGGCACTCTTTTTTTAAAATTGATCATAAAATCACAAGGAATCTTTTTGTAACCTATATTTTTAGTTTTGACAAGAATTTTTTTCTAAAAATTGTAAAAATCACCATGTGTTATAAACAGTTGATTTGAGCATATCACTTGTACAAATTGCAAAATTTCTTCATTGTAATTTGCTAAGGGGGTTGCAAATTGAGTTTTAATAAATTCTAGGGGGTGAAAGGCACATTTTAAGTGCCACATTTTCTTCTTTCTTTTGGTGTTCTTTTGTCCAACATGATAGACTTAAGGAAAATTGAACCACTCACTCCACACAATTATCATACATGGAAGCTAAAAATGACTCAATTGTTACAATCTAAGGGTCTATGGCCAATATTAAATGCATAACAACCTGAGTTCACAAGGGAATATGAAAAAATTATCCATAGATGTAAAATGGATGAAGCAAAAGGGCTCATTGGCTTACATGTATATGATAACTTGTTGTTTCATATTGCGGAGTGTAAAACACCTAAGAATGCATGGGATAAACTTGAAGATTTGTATGGTAAAAGTAATCAATTCAGAGCCTTGAAACTTCAAGTAGATCTACAATCACTCTCTCCAGATGTATTTCCTTCAATTCAATATTTACTTACACAATGCAAGTTGATTTCGTCACAATTAAAAGGATGTGGGCATGATAAATCTAGTGATGAATGTATCTTCTTGATTATGTGTAAGTTAAGAGGACCTTACCAAGTGTTTTCTTCTACTTTCTATTCAACTATGGATTCCATGGGGAAAGACTATAAAATGCCTTCATTTGCATTGTTTTGTAAGCGTCTTACTAGGGAGGAGGCCAAGTTGATTCAGTTGGATGCACTACCTAGTTCTACGAATCATGCTCTAATGGCTCAATCATCCAAGGGTAAAGGAAAGAATAAGAAGAAACCCAAGACATAATCATCTTCAGGTAGTGAGACTCCCTCCAAACTAAAGCCGAAGAACAATTAGAAGTCCACTCCATCTCCTTCTTCTACCTCCGGAGATACTTCTTCCAAGTCCAAGAAAAAGAAAGGAGATCCTTGTTCATTTTGTGGAAAAAATGGGCATGATGCGGCTCATTGTTTCAAGAGACTTGAGGCCTTGGAGGAAGCTATGAAGAAACACAACATTCCAATGTCTAAGCCTTCTTTCATGGGAAAAGGGAAAGCTCTTTCAACATGAGCCATTCATTCATCTTCAGATAGTTGGATTCTTGATTCAAGTGCTTCACGTTGCATAACCAATTCACGTGATATTCTTGATTCCATTGTTCATACTTCTACTTCTCAGATTGTAGTTGGGAACTCTTTGTAGATTCTAGTTTTAGGGACAAGATCCATTCAGATGCTATATGGGTGTATTGAGGATGTTCTTCTTGTTCTTGATATTTTAGCGAATCTACTTTCCATATATCAGATTTGTCATTCTGGAGATGGGAAGTCAATTGAATTTACTATTAGATAGTTGTAATATCTGTTATCACCTGAAGTTGCACCCTTGTTGAAGACCTCTAAAGATGTGGGTTTCTTTATAGACAGAGGTCAACCTTCAGAGAAGGCTGGCTTCCTTTGGTGTCACCTAAAACTACTGATTTTTGGAGGAAAAGGGAGAGAGATAATGCATAAAAATGAAAATTAAACTCTAACGCGATGCACCTAAATGACAAGAACAATGAGATACTCGAGCTACACTTGAATACTGATGACAGCCATGGGACTGCACAACGAGATCCTGTAGATCACGCATACAAACAGGTTTGACATGCACATGCCTTCAAGAAGGAAAGGCATATTTTCACAAACTAGAAACTCATGTGTTGGATTAAGTAAACACAGTTTGTAACCTACATGACACTACTTCTGCAAAGAAAGGCACGACATGAAACAAAAACTATAAGGAAAGAGAATATTTCACTAAGTAGCTCAATGAATCACTTAAAAAGAATGCACTATGCTTGACAAGAATCATAAGGCAGAAAGATTGACCATCAATGGCAACCAAGGTAGATTTTGTATATTATGTTCCAAATTGAGTTACAAAATCCTGCTAGTCTGAGAGAGGACTGCAAAAGGGTCACAGAATTCAGAGGAGCATACTCTAGAACTCCTTTACAAGAAGGAAAAAATGCCTTATATACAAAAGTAAGGTCGGCCCCTAAGGGCTTACACAATATCTATCCTCAGAATAAAAATCTATCCTAAGATCTTTGATTGAATAAATGCAGCACCCCTGCGTGTCCTAGATGTGTGTTTCGGTGAAGAGTTACTACCTGGAGAAGCATTCTCCAGATATTCCACAACTACCACATTCACTTCCTGGCTCGTGTCCTGTTTGAACCACTTCGCTTTGAATGCCCTGAGCTTAGAACAGATACGCACTGCATCTACTCTGTTGACGTTTCTCATGCTGATCAGACCGCCACAACTCGCTTTCAGATCATCCTGATTGGTCAAGTATACTCGACACAGATTCTCCAGGCGGTCAAGAGCTCTTTCAGTCGAAATCGCATATCGGCAAGACACTAGAAGTGTCTCACGGATGCGATTATGCTCCTTGAAGCTATCGACACAACATGAAAATGTCGATGAGAGCTCTTATCGAGCTTCAAAGCTCATACCGATATTGCCTCTATGGTCGCCAAGACAATCACTATCGGGAAGACCCTTTACCATACACACTTTGCTCTATCGGGGAGACATTCATTAGTAAGCCGGGGTGTCACAACGAAGCCTCTTCCTTTTCTCCGTTGACATCGCCCTTCGCTGAGGCATCCTCAATCGTCGTGACAACATATAGAATCCCTTTTCCTTCGGCGAACCCCTCACCTCGGGAAGACTCTTGGTGATGACCCCTCGTTGTCAGCGAGACATTGGCCTGTCGGCCAGACCTCTCGCTAGGCTCCTCATCCTCTCGGCGATGAATTTACTTTGCATCCTCTCGGGGAGACAACTCACTTTGGTATGATCCTATGCCGATGCCAACCGCTTTTGGCAAAACTTTTCGTTGTCGGTGCGACTCCTGCCGAAGGCAAACACATCAAGACCTTATTTTCTTCCTTCGACAAGAACATCCCCACTCGGTGAGACCTCTTGTCGATCTCCTCACCCTTTGAAGAGCTCTATTGTCAGCAAGACATGACGAGTCGGGGAGACCCTACTCCGCATTGATTTTGTCTTGGCGAACTCCCTCCTTTCTGTCGGTGAGACTCCCGCCGAAGGAAAACATATCGGGGCCCCTTCTATCTTTTGGTGAGACATGACAAATTCGCCGAGACATTACGACAATCCCTTTGTCTTTCGCCAAAGCTATCAAATCTAGCTGATTCTCTTCATCTTCTATTGGTGAGATGTCAGAGTTGGGAGACCTTACTCTGACTTGAGTGCTATGCTGAAGGCACCCTGTTATCGGTAAGACATCACCGGTTCGCCAAGACTCTCTCTGAATGCTTCGTCATGCCGAAGGCTCTTTAAGTTGGGGAGACCTTACTGTTCCCTGGGACCTTCCATCGAGCGCCAGAGGTTAACCCGAAGCTCGTTGTCACCATGAGTTTCCCCGACTAACAATTGAATGGCCTATCGGCTAAAGATCCCAATGCGACAAGAGGTCATACCAAACCCTTCCTGTCACAGCGATAGGCTCTACGGCTTCATTCGGTAGGACAAAAACTAGGTCACAATGACCTGTTCAAAACGGAAAGTGACAAAGCAGCCAATCGGCCAAACAGTGAAGATGTCATGCCGACCTGGCTCTAATGGAGGCTGAGCCTATAACCACTGAGGCATATTTCCAACAGAGCATGCTTCCTAACTGAGCCCCCTGTGAAATGTCATCAAATGCATGAACTAACCCTCAATGGAGATATCCCACTTGGCCCTTATGAACACTTGCAACATAGATGCCTTGCCTGATTGAGCCTGAGGGTGAAAATTAGGTAACATTTTTGGTGACCTTTGCTGGATGTTTTCCTGCTAAACATGAAGACCAGTAGCCTAGGCCTATCCATTGGGCATGAAGTCATTGGGACAACTCAGAAAAGATCAAGAGCAGCTTTGTACATGGCTGTAGCTCATCTTGAGACTCACAAAGCACTTAGAAACTTATTGAAAATAGGGAAATCTAAAATAAAACTATCTACTTGTGTTGAAACAATACTTAGAGAAAGAAATAACAAGTAAACCTACTCTACACTAACCAGTGAGACATTGGTCAAACAAACCCATTGACAGGTTGGGTAAAATAACTGCCCTTTCTACAAAATTTACAATGTTTGCCATGCTAGAGAACAACTAAAGAGAAATGAAGCATGCATGACAATTCAACAGATGGCTGCAAGATCTCTTGCAGAGCATATTCAAGCTTACTAACCTTTTCGTACAGAATGTAAACATTCTTGTTCTGAGGTGGAAAGGTAACTTGAGTGCGCTCCTCCTAAGTAGTACCCTCATGCTTGGTGGCAAGATTCATCCTTGGTGTTGTATTGGATTCCATCTGAGCTAGGTATTTGATTGGGCAACCTTTGGTAAGGGCAAAGACTGAGCCCTCCTTGCTGATCTCTTGCTCATGGGCTGTCTCTTCATCACCTTGCTGGCTAGAGAGGTATAACCCTTGTGGCTGACTTGATGGAAAAGTAGTAACCTCCACAGTATGCTGCTGCTTTTCAAAATGAACATTCACTCCTTCAATGGAGAATAATGAGATAGCTTCCTCCATCACATCTTCAATCAACGCATCAGCCTCAGGCTCTTTTATAGACCAGAATGGAAGCTGCTTATAATTCTCATCATTACTAGAGGAATTGCATTCCAATTTAGGCTTGTTTTCCTTAATAAAGGAAGGAAAAAATTCTAGTGGTGATGGAAACTCAAGTTCCTCTGTACAATGGAATGGAAGCTCCTCCGACTAGTCATGACTTTGCAAATCAGGTTCATGAGACTCTTCCTGATGTTTCAGCATTTGTTCAAGTTTATAAACCCGTTGTCCAAGTTCATCATGACTATCCACTACCTCTGAGTCTAATTAAGGATCAACATTAGCTTCCTCCTCAAAAAATTCAACATTAGGTTTTTCAACCACAACTTGTTCGAGAACATCAAAGCTCTCACCTTGGAGGATAATATAGGGTTTAATCTCAGGCTTTTCCTCCTGAATTAAGGCCCTATTGTCTTGCTGGTTATCTTCAATGAGAAACTCTCTAATGTCTTCCTGTTGTTCAATCATTTGCTGTTGTTGTTTTCTATATTCCTCCATAGCTAGATGTAATAGATTTGGGATTCTATCCTCCTCCATGGTGAATGAACTAACCTGATCACTGGGTTGCTCCTCTTTTACCTCTTGGACATTAGAGCATGATTTGAATTGCATGATAGGTGAAGGAAACTCACAAGGTGACAGAGATGGGACCTTCCAGCTTGGAATCCTGAGGGTAGGAGTCTTATTAATAGGCTCACTAGAGAGCCTGGAAGACTTCTCTTGCTTAAAGCTAGGAAACCTATATTCGAAAGCCTCCTCTTTCACCGAATGATTCATCATTACAGGAGGGGGTGAGCTAAAATTGGGAATGGAACGGGTTGCCTGTGTCTCATACCTTTGTGCTTGATAATCTGAATAGACCCGACTACCTTGTACTTGAGCAAATAAAAATTTCATTTGCTCCGCTTTGGATGCTATCTCTCCCTCAAGATCTTCTTCAAACTGACATCCCAACTCCTGCTGCTGTGAAATAAGCTTTTTCTGTTTCTTGACATCGACCAGCATGCCATACATGTAAGAGAACACCCTATTGACATCATTAATCTGCATATGTTCAAACCTTTGGCTCAAAGCCCACAATACACGATCAAACTGTTGGAGGAGGTCCATTATAGCTTGGCAAGGATGCTTTAGAGGCTGATTATGTAATAATCATGCTGGTTAGCATCGAAAACCTCCTCCTGGGGTTGATTTTGATTATATAATGACTGACATAAAGGTTGAACAGGAGTGGGAGGGTGGGAAACATGATGAAAATACTGATAATCTACTGATATCGGGTCATTTGACATAAAAACAATAGGCTGTTCTGTATAGTATGGTTGATGGGAGGACACATACACATGACTCTCATGGAATGGAGGTAGAAAGTCACTATATTGCTGATAACTAATCATTGCAGAGATAAGACATGAGGAATAACAAGCCTAAAAATCAAACCTTATTAATTGCAGACACCTGGGCTACTGGAACCAGTTGTTATGAAGTTGGAGTCGCCATGATATGCTAATATTTTACCTCTGAAAGGCTTGAAATTTATTGGTTGCATATCAAAAACCAGTAGTAGACATATAATTTCCAAATTGTCTGTTCGATAGTCCCACCGGGCGTGCCAGAAACTGTTATCACCTGAAGTTGCACCCTTGTTGAACCTGATGTTCAACGCCTCAGTGTAACATGGGAAGACCTCTAAAGATGTGGGTTTCTTTATAGACAGAGGTCAACCTCTGGAGAAGGCCGACTTCCTTTGGTGTCACCTAAAATTACTGATTTTTGGAGGAAAAGGGAGAGAGATAATGCATAAAAATGAAAATTAAACTCTAACGTGATGCACCAAAATGACAGGAACAATGAGATACTCAAGCTACACTTGAATACTGATGACAGCCATGGGACTGCACAACGAGATCCTGTAGATCACACATACAAACAGGTTTGACATGCACATGCCTTCAAGAAGGAAAGGAAAATTTTCACAAACTAGAAACTCATGTGCTGGATTAAGTAAACACAATTTGCAACCTACATGACACTACTTCTGCAAAGAAAGGCACGACATGAAACAAAAACTATAAGGAAAGAGAATATTTCACTAAGTAGCTCAATGGATCACTTAAAAATAATGCACTATACTTGACAAGAATCAGAAGGTAGAAAAATGGACCATCAATGGCAACCAAGGTAGATTTTGTATATTATGTTCCAAATTGAGTTACAGAATCTTGCTATTCTGAGAGAGGACTGCAAAAGGGTCACAAAATTTAGAGGAGTATACTCCAGAACTCCTTTACAAGAAGGCAAAAATGCCTTATATACAAAAGTAAGGTCGGCCCCTAAGGGCTTACAAATATCTATCCTCGGAATAAAAATCTATCCTAAGATCTTTGATTGAATAAATGCAGCACCCCTGCGTGTCTTGGATGTGTGTGTCAGTGAAGAGCTATTGCCTGGAGAAGCCTTCTCCAGATATTCCATAGCTACCGCATTCACTTCCCGACATTGTGTCCTGTTTGAACCACTTCGCTTTGAATGCCCTGAGCTTAGAACAGATACGCGCTGCATCCACTCTGTTGACATTTCTCATGCTGATCAGACCACCATGGCTCGCTTTCAGATCATCCTGATTGGTCAAGTATACTCGACACAGATTCTCCAGGCGGTCAAGAGCTCTTTCAGTCGAAATCGCATATCAGCGAGACACTAGAAGTGTCTCACGGATGCGATTATGCTCCTTGAAGCTATCAACACAACATGAAAATGTCGATGAGAGCTCTTATCGAGCTTCAAAGCTCATATCGATATTGCCTCTGTGGTCGCCAAGATAATCGCTATCGGGAAGACCCTTTACCGCGCACACTCTGCTCTATCGGGGAGACATTCATTAGTAAGCCAGGGTGTCACAGCGAAGCCTCTTCCTTTTCTCCGTTGACATCACCCTTCATTGAGGCATCCTCATTTGTCATGACAACATATAGAATCCCTTTTCCTTCGGCGAACCCCTCACCTCGGGAAGACTCTTGGCGATGACCCCTCGTTGTCGGCGAGACATTGGCCTGTCGGCCAGACCTCTCACAGGGCTCCTCATCCTCTTGGCGATGAATTTACTTTGCATCCTGTCGGGGAGACAACTCACTTCAGTATGACCCTATGCCGATGCCAACCGCTTTCGGTGAAACTTTTCATTGTCGGTACGACTCCTGCCGAAGGCAAACACATCGAGACCTTCTTTTCTTCCTTCGGCAAGACCATCCCCACTCGTCGAGACCTCCTATCGATCCCCTCGCCCTTTGCTGAGCTCTATTGTCGGCGAGACATGACGAGTTGGGGAGACCCTACTTTGCATTGATTTTGTCTTGGCGAACTCCCTCCTTTTTGTCGGTGAGACTCCTGCCGAAGGCAAACATATCGGGGCCCCTTCTATCTTTCGGCGAGACATGACGACTTCGCCCAGACATTACGGCGATCCCTTTGTCTTTTGCCGAAGCTATCAAATCCAGCTGATGCTCTTCATCTTCTATCGGCGAGACGTCAGAGTCAGGGAGACCTTACTCTGACTTGAGTGCTATGCCGAAGGCACCCTGTTGTCGGTGACACATCACCGGTTCGCTGAGACTCTCTCTGAATGCTTTGTCACGCTGAAGGCTCTTTAAGTCGGGGAGACCTTACTATTCACTGGGACCTTCCACTGAGTGCCAGAGGTTATCTCAAAGCCTGTTGTCGCCATGAGTTTCCCTGACTGATGATTGAATGGCCTATCGGCTAAAGATCCCAACGCGACAAGAGGTCATACCGAACCCTTCCTATCACAGCGATAGGCTCTGTGGCTTCGTTCAGCAGGACAAAAACTAGGTCACAACGACCTGTTCAAAATGGAAAGTGACAAAGCAGCTAGTCGACCAGACAGTGAAGATGTCATGCCGACTTGGCTCTAATGGAGGCTGAGCCTGTAACCACTGAGACATATTTCCAACAGAGCATGCTTCCTAACTGAGCCCCCTGTGAAATGTCATCAGATGCATGAACTAACCCTCAATGGAGATATCCCATTTGGCCCTTATGAACACCTGCAACATAGATGCCTTGCCTGATTAAGCCTGAGGGTGAAAATTAGGTAACAATATCCTAAGAATGTTGTTGCTATAAGGATAGTTGATCTCATGAGAACAATTTGTATCAGTTTTATGGCTTTGAGTCTTCATCGGGTTCATGGTTTGTTGCTCATGCTGATTCAATGAGAAAACTTTGGCATTAAATATTTGGGCACTTGAACTATAGATATCTTTAGCAGATGCATGCACATAACTTAGTGGTTGGTCTTCCAAAGATATCTTGCACAAATGGTGTTTGTCAAGGTTGTGTTTTTGGTAAGAAACATCAAGATCCTTTTCATAAGGGTCAAGCTACACGTGCAACCACACCGATTGAGTTGGTTCATAGTGATCTCATTTCATTCCTAACTCCTTTTTCAGGGACTAAGTATGTGCTCACATTCATTGATGATATTTCCCAATGCACATGGGTCTACTTTCTAAAGCTCAAGAGTGAGATTCTCACTATCTTCAAGACCTTCAAAAAATTTATGGAGAAGCAGTCGGGTTTTTCTCTTTGACGGATACAAACAGATAATGGGGGGGAGTATGTCAATCAGGAATTTTAGGATTTTTGTTATGAGCATGGTATTCTTTATCATCACATAGTTCCTTACACTCCTCAACAAAATGGTGTGGTAGAGAGAAAGAACAAGACTCTTAAGGAGATTTCCAATTGTATGATTCAACATATTTTGGGCCAAAGTTGTCAATTGTGCCAATTATATTTAGAACCGTATTCCCCACAAGGTAGTGCAGAATATGACTCCTAAGGAGGCTTGGTCTCATCACAAGCCTAATGTATCCTTCTTCAAAGTATTTGGTAGTGAGTCTTGGGCATTCATTCTAGAAGGTTAGCATAAATCAATGGAGAAGAAGAGTCAGCGGTACATTTTTGTTGGCTATTATGAGGATGTGAAGGCATACAAATTGTTTGATCTTGACACACAAGAGGGTCATTTCCACCATGATGTTTAGTTTGCTAAGTACTTCACCCATACAGATCCTCCTTCAAATTATTCATCACAACCAACTCAATCTTCTTCAGTTGATGATGTTTTTCTAGTTGAGGAATATTTTGATGATGGTCTTGATCCACCTCCTCCTCATACACCCACTAGGCCACGATGGGATCGTGTTACTCTTGAGGAGGTTGGTCCTCTTGTTGGTGATCCCTCAAAAACTCGTCATACATTCTCAGACTTCAGGAATCATTCTTTTGAGTAATGCTATTTTAAATGATCCTCAAAAGTTTTTAGATGATTCATGTATTCCAAAGTGGGATAGTGCCATGGTTGATGAGCATTCTTCTTTGATGAAGAATCATACTTGGGATCTTGTGCCTCTTCCTAAGGGAAGAAATTCGGTTCGATGGAAGTGGATGTATCGTACCAAGTATGAAGCAGATAGTTCCATTGACAAGTACAAGGTTCATCTTGTTCCAAAGGGGTTTTCTTAGGTTGAAGGAATTGACTATTTCAAGACCTTTGCTCCTATTTCCAAGATGGATTCTATTCATCTTATTCTTGCTATAGTTGCATCATTGGGATGGTCAGTATATCAAATGGATGTGAAGAGTGCTTTCTTGCATGGGGATCTTCATGAGATATATATGGAGCAACCACCAGGTTTTGTGCAGGACTCTTCACTTGTTTGCAGGCTTCAACGTTCATTGCATGGTCTCAAATAGGCCCCTTGGGCTTGGTATGAGAAGATGGATAGTTTCTTGCTTGCTTCCAACTACAATCACTACCATTCTAATCCCATAGTTTACACTCAAAGACATGGATAGGATCTACTCATACTTGTGTTCTATGTGGATGATTTGATTCTCACAAGGAGTTCTACTTCCATGATTTGGAGTACACAACGAGCATTGATGGAGCAATTTGATATGGCTGACCTTAGTCTTTTGCACTACTTCCTTGGTCTTTAGGTTCATCAGAATTTTGAGGGGATCTTCATTTTCTAGCAGAAGTATGCTCTTAATTTTCTTCAGAGATTTGGCATGGTTTATTGCAAGCCTGCCCCCACTCCATTCTAGTCAAGTGTTGTACTGTCTACCAGTTGCACACTCCTACAGTTGATCCTACCTTGTATCGATAGTTGGTTGGCAGTCTTTTGTACTTGACACATAGTCATCTTGATATTTCCTTTGTTGTTGGACTTGTCTCTCACTTCTCTTAGTAGCCTCATGAGAGTCATTGGAAGGCTAACAAATGTATCTTGAGATACATTTAGGGCACTACTCATTTTGGAATTTATTACACATCAGGAGCTTCTCAGATTGTGGGCTTCACTGACTTAGATTGGGTTGGTGATGTCAATGATCGAAAGTATACTTTTTTCTTTGTCTTTTTCCTTGGTTCTAGTCCACTTGTATGGTCATGCAAGAAGCATACTGCTATTGCATTATCATAGACAAAGTCTGAGTATCAAGGTGTAGGTTTGGCTAGTCAAGAGGTTTTGTGGCTTTGTTAGTTGATGACTGAATTTGGATTTCCTTCCACTCAATCCACTATTCTCTTATGTGACAACCAGAGTGCAATTCATATATCTCATAACCTAGTGGAGCATCAACATACTAAGCATATTGAGATCCACATGTACTTCATTAGGCAACTCATCCAGGATGGTGTTCTCAGCTTGGAGTATTTGCCTACAGATCAGCAGGTTGCAGACATCTTCACTAAACCTTTGGCATCGCCTCGTTATCTTTAGTTGCGATCAATTCTTGGGGTGAAGAAAGTTGTCCTTGGGGGGCCTTGATGAGTCCTCCTTCAGTTTTTCTTTTTAGCTTTTTCTCTCTTTTGGAGAGGAGTTTTCCCCCATAGGGTTTTTCTCCTTTTCTCCGCTTGTGAGAGTTTTTTATTTTGTACACGGGTACCTCATCAGGCCTTATTTTTGAGACCCATCTTTTGTATATTTGCATTGGTTTGTTCCCCCCTAAGTTGCACTTAAGGGGGGGGTGTTGGTGTGAATAAGTCTTGTACCTAGTTAATTCTTTACTAGGGACTTAGAGGACTTAGTTCACATGTTAAGTTTACTTAGGATAAAAGATTATTTTTATAAGTCTTAGTTGTCTTATCTAGACAAGTCATAGTTTTCTTATCTAGACTTCACATCATCCTAGGTAGTTATGAGTTAGTTGTCTCATGTGATAGGATTAAGACACTTGTCATGATCTTGTCTAATCCTATCTCTCATCCTTGCCTTTATAAGCAATGCATCTATAGCATATTTTGCATTGTATTGTAGTATTATTGCATATTGTATAATATTGTAATTCTTGTTTGGTGGAATAGAATCTTCCATTGTTGTTTCTCTCTATCTGTTGTGGAGATTATCTGGTGTTGTAGATTGAAGATCTTGGTTGCTCACTTCAACAGGGTCAATATAGAACCAAATTAAGTTTAGAGACTTCTAGCTTGAGGCACATTGGAAATGAGTATTCTACATATTACCAATGAGCTCCTAAATGATACATAAGAGTGATTAAATGGCCAACTAGAATGATAAAATATTTAAAATTTCAAGAAGTTTGATCCTTATCTATGATGGTGTACCATACTTCTAATTGATGCACGTGATTTCTAGATCTTCAATTTAAATAAGTGTGATATCATTTGGAGCAAGGAGAGATAGATAAGGAAGAAGAATAGAAAAGAGAGGTAGTTGTAGAAAGAAACTATTTCCAATACATGTCACTCTATTTAGATCTCAAAGATTTGTTTTATAATCAAATGACTCATTGCCTAGCATGTATGAAGTTCATGAAGCTATTATAATTTGAAAAAATAAAATTTTAGTTTTGTCTATATATTTTTTGAGTTGAATTTGTGTGTTAAATTTATCTATAAGGTTTGAGAGTCCTTGATTGAACCCTTCAACCTTGACAACATTAATTGGTATCAAATATAGGTTGAGAATCTTACAAGTTTATAAAATATTCTCATAACTTGAATTGATTCTTAATAGACTATCAAACAAGAAGAAAAATAATATAGATCTAAAGATGCATCATAGAAGGATGTAAAGAAGTTGTGGTGCACTCAATATTATATAGATAATTGAAGAAATTTTCAATATGATGAGGAATATCTAGATTTAGTTGTATATGGAAAAGGGTATACGGAGGTATATTCTTAACCCTATACTTTATGAAAGTGATGATGAACAAGATAATTGACTAGTTGGATATATCATAGCATATTAAGAAGATAGATACTAGCAAGGTTTGAAGGTTGTTTCCAAATTGGTAAGAAAATTAGAGTTAACTTTCTTAATTATTTTGGTAATTTGAATCATAAAGAGTTTATTGATTGGATTATTGATCTTGAAGAATATTTTTAATGCAAGGAAGTTACTAACCCTTATAAATTAAATTTTGTAAATACAAATTTGAAAGGTAATGCTATCATATGGTCGAAAGAATCTTAGCTAGAAAGAAAGAGGAAATGTAAGCTTAAAATTGAGAAATGGGATAAGATGGTAAATAAGTTGAAATATAAATTTATTTATATAATCTATTAATTATATTTATTAAAAAAGTAGAAAAATGTAAGATAGAGACATTTAAATGTGAGATTACATCAAGGAATAATATACACTGACATTAAGAGCAAGTCATCACGAAGATAATAAAAAAAGGTAACTAATTACCTAAATGGTTTGAGAGGATCTATTCAAGAAGACATAATTACATTAATTCTTTAGTTAGGTGATGAAGAATATCAATTTACTTTGAAAGCTAATAAAATGTTGGACCACATCCTTTGGAATAGATAAAAAACTAGAGGAAGAAATATTAGATTTTTAAGAAGTAGAAATCAAGGAGGTGGTAGAGGATATTACAATGATAATGTAGAAGAAAAATAAGGAAATGGAAGTTATTGTAGTGAAAGATCTAGTTATAAAAAAGGTAGAGGCAACAAAATATCATTTTGAAGAACCTATTTTAAATGTGGAGGTGAAGGAAACGTGCCATTTAAATATACTCAGGCACAAGGAAGATGTAATAGAAGATTTGAGAGGATTTCAAGGACAACACATATTGATGATGAAGTTTCTTCCAATAATGAAAAGGGAAGTATATACAAAAAGTGGTCATTACTATTGAAAATAAATTGTTGAGGCTTAAAAGAGATCTATGAAATTGGCACAAAGGAATTTTTTTATGTAGGACTATATAAAAATGCAGACGTATGTGTTGAAAAGTAATTATTAATAGTGGTAGTACTGATACTTTGGTTCCAATTTGAAAATTGAATCTAAAGATAGTTAAGAATCCTAATCCTTATAGGTTACACAAATATCATTCAATTTTGATTAGTGAGCAATATCTTGTGAAATTCAAAATTAAAGTTTATGAAGATGAAATTTTATATGATATCATGCTTGTTGAAAATATATTACCTATAGTATATCAGTTAGATAAGTAAATAATAAATAAACATGAACTAGTATATTAATAAATAATAGTAAGAAAAATGGTTAGTTTTGGGAACTTTAACATAAGTGTTGGTTTGGGGCTAGGTTAGTAGTTATTCCTGGGAATTACCTTAGAAGCCAATACAAGTTCATTGTACTACTATCTTGATTGAATGGATTGAATCCTACATAAATAATTATATCATTTTCATTATTGGCTATAATTAGGACCTATATTTTCCACACCATGTCAAGTTATGATATTAATATCAAGATTCAATTGTGTAGTTTTGAGGCAAACTCATTAACCCATATTTCATGAGTAGTGGTTTGTATGAGTCCATATATGATGAGAATGAATGATCCACTTAGAATTCATTTCATTTAGGTGATTCTCATAAGGGTGAAGCACTTGGGAGGTCACCCATCCCAATACTACTTTCAATTGAACCATGCTTAACTATGAAGTTTCCCCAATGGTCAAGCCCACTTATCTTGATACCTCATTCTAGAAACCTTTAGCAAGTTGTGTTCCTTGTGAACCATTCATTATAGAGCCCATGTAGCTCATCAATTGATAAGTAGGAGGCATTTTCCATAGTGTGTCAAGTTATGATATTTTTTTTATTCAAGGGGTAAACACTTTTGACCGGAGCTATGAACCATATACAACCATTCAACAATAACACCCCAACGGGGTTTGAACCTTGGTGGAAAGAACAAAAATTCCACCTATAAACCATCACACCATGCCAATACCGACAAATTTCAAGTTATGATATTAATTTTGGGATTCATCTATATAATTTATGAGTCAATGCCATTGAGAAATACTTCATGAGTAGTGATTCACATGAACCCATATCTCATGAGAATTAATTATCCACTTAGTACTCATTCTATCTAGGTGATGCTCATAGGGGTAAATGAGTTTGACTCAAAAACTATGTTATCGAATCTTGATATTAATGTCATAAATTGACACACTATAGAAAATACCTCCTACTTATCAATTGATGAGATAAAGGGATTCTACGATGAATGGTTCATAAGGAACAACACTTTTTGAAGGTTTTTAAAATGGGGTAGAAATCTAAGTGAGATTGACCTTGGGAAAAATCCATAGTTAAGCATATAATTGAATCAAAGCAGTATTGGGATGGGTGATCTCTCAAGAAGTCTTGATGCTTCACCCTAGAGAACATCACCTAGATGTAATGAGTGCTAAGTGGATAATTAATTCTCATGAGAGATGGGTTCATGTGAACCACACTCATGAAAAATGGGTCAATGAGTTTGAATCAAAATTATGTAGTTGAATCCTAATATTAATAAAATCACGGTATAATATGTGTGTATTTTCTTTACTAAACTTATTTTTGTATCAAATCTCTATTATGGTTCTATTCTTATATAGATGAATTTATTTAATGTATATGCTTTCATTCATGAATCTTATAATATTTTCATCATTGAGATTAATAGAGGACATGTGTAGCACCGTTTAGATTATATATTATTAGAATAAGAATCAAACTTAGTCATACACATAGCACAAATTGGAAGGCCTTATTTTTATTAGTGGCAAAGAAGCAGAAGGATATTGACATATATTCTTTATTATTATTTATAAAGGAGTCAAATATGAATTATTTATGGTAAATGAAGGGAAGTGATGTATCAAATACCACACATGAATTAATACTTTGTTGAATAGAATCTCCCTATCTCCTCGTGCAAGTTATGGACCATAAAGATTTGACCATTTTTTAATTTTTTTATTAACCCTCCAAGAACATGAGGGTCTATCATGCATAATATGGTTTGATTATTTTATTATACCCTATTATTAGGGTGGGAGGAATTATATTTAAAGGTCTCAAATTCAAGTTTCATGAGGAATTTTATGCAGCATAAATTTATGTATTGCATAGTATTTTATCTATATATTGAAGAAAACATGAGGAATTGGTAGAATAATATTAAAAATATTAAAAATAAGTGATGTATTATTTTTATAAGATAAGTAAGGTAGATGGAGTAATATAGATTCATTCCAAAACAACTAGAAATCATATTTCTTGTTTTGTATCCATACCTCAATGTTGGTAGTAATTTGGGAAGAATAAATTGGAATAGAAGTTGTTGAGGTGCAAGTTATATGCTGGAAAATATTTTGGAACAAATTTGGAAAGATGATTTTATAAGTTATCTATTATTTTGAATCTATTGATCCCATTAATTAAATAAATGTTTTACTTATTTAATTAATTCCACTTTATCATCTATCCTTGTCCATCTAATCCTATTCCCTTTATCTTGTTGATATGAATCATAATCTAAATTTTTCCATCATGTGACAAGTATCCCTTTCACATGTCTAAATAACTCCTTGTCTAGATTCATTGAACCCAAGAACCTCTCCAAAAAAACTAAATTTTCATCTTTTCCACTCATCTCATCTAAACCTCTTAATCCTATCCATTCTCATAACTTGGATTTTTGTCCTTATCCCAATCCTAAACATAGATAATATCCCTCATGTGTCACTTGTCATGTCATGGCTAAATCTTTGATCCAAACCCTAATCCTCATTCCAATCTTAGCCATCCATCATCAATCATGTTACATCCTGTCTCATAGTTACTAAGCTACTTTTACCTTCATGAGTGAAAATGTTGGTAGATGTAAATTGTGATCTTAATATGTATATTATGTGAAAGAAATACTAAAATATGCATTAAGATGTTATTGATTTTAAAGGAATGATTATGTTTTATATTGATGAAATGCGATGAAAGAATATGTATTGCAGTGTGAATATTTTAATGTTTTGTTGATGCAGATGTTTTATGATGCAAATGGATTTAATGTGAATAGATAACTACCTATGAAATGTATTAAGATGGATGTAGGAACATATTCAAGCCCTCAGGTATGCAAGGGGGAGTATCACTTAGGAGAGGAGCTTGGTCTGGTAACCCTTAATAAACCTAACTGAGCTTCCACACACTCACTTCTAGTTTGGTCAAGTTGAGTTGAGTCAATTTGGATTTGGTAAGTAAACCCTTGGTCATAGTCTTGGATAAATTGGAAAGATTGTTTGGTCATCTTTGCTTGATTGTGGTATTGGTTTTTGATCTTTGATTTCGTTTGGGTTGATAGGGAGATAAGGTTATTGTTTATGATCTCCTTGAGATAGTTTTATCCTTTTGAATTAAATTCCTTTTTGGTAAATTGTTATATTTGAATGATAATGTTGATACCGATATGTAAGTGGGTATGTATTTATGTATATTGAATATATGTGTATATCTGTATTGTCGACATCGTACACATATGCTATAATATGTCAGTTATCAATTGCCATATATATTTGTATATGTTGATACGT
Source organism: Sequoia sempervirens (assembly GCA_007258455.2). NCBI lineage: Eukaryota > Viridiplantae > Streptophyta > Pinopsida > Cupressales > Cupressaceae > Sequoia > Sequoia sempervirens. Next base: position 104,696,594 of record VDFB02000008.1, on the reverse strand, counting down.
ATACAAGTCGTTATATTATAAGAAGGTAATGCTTGAATTTGCATGCACACACACATATATGTATGCATATTATAATTATTCGTATATATTAATGGTTATTTGTATATTTGATATATTATGAGATATATATATTGGATATGGAAATTATAATACATATATAAATATATTTTGATAGGTTATCTCATAAAATAGTGGCTTGGGAAAATCACATCAATTAGTATGAGTTATACATACCAAAGGCTGCATGATGGCCGATATAGTAAGCCACTTATTTGGTTAAATAACATTCCCACATAGGCCTATATGGTTGCATTTAGGCACAACATATGAAGATTATGAGCACAAACTTTGTAGCATATGAGAAAGCTATATAGGCCGCGTGATCATTATGTGTGCCTTGCATAATGAAACTAGCCAAACTTCTATGATAAATGTTGCACTTAAAAGGTGCATGATAAAGCTAAAATCCAACAAATAGTAAACTTATGCAGCACGTAAGAAACATAGGTGACATATCAATTATGAAGTAAGTGATGGAGCAGAGATTAAATGGCTTTACATATGAATTAAAGTGTTGTATAAAGCATGTAAAGGCAGCGCATAGATAAGGCGCGTAGGAATAGAGAGAGCCAAGTTTATATGTTGCAAACTAAAGGCTTAGTCAATGCTGAGAATGCTAGGTGGAATAGTAAATGTGTAAATCATATCTGATTTGGTCTTCAAACAACAAACACCAGAATAGGGGCACGCGAGTTTATGTGGTGCAAAAATATGAACTTTTCTTGCATTTAGAAGTCTGTTCTGAGTTCATTCTCCAACATATAAGACAGGGATGGAATGAGGGAATAAGTCAAGAATAGTGCTGGCTAAGATAAGTTGATTTGTATAGCTTTTAACCTTGCATTTCTGAGTGAATAACCTACTGTCCAATGGAGGAGGTGGCTAGCTAAGCATTTGCTTTGAGTCATTGTTTTTAAATATGCCACCTTTCTTATAACTCGCTAAGTTGATCCTTTTACTTGAGAAGTGGCATGTTTATTAGCTTGTTTTTAGGGCCAAAAGTTGCTCAAAGTTTTTTTTGTAAATAGAGGAGCATTTCCATCATATGGGACATATTATGCACTCTTGTTGCTAATTTTTTGAGTTGATATTCTACTGCTTTTATGAGTTTTTAGAGTTTGTGAGAGGCTTTGAGAGAGTTTTTGGAGAGAGTATGAGAGAGAGTTTGAGAAGTTGCAAGCTGGTTTTGTGAAGGTTGAGTTAGGAATCCAAATTGGCATTTGGAGCTTTGTAACATAGGCATGTTGATTTCTACTCCATTATGCATTTTATGTTTTTGAAAAGATTATATGACTTTGCTGTCTTGTTGGAAGTAATTTTAGTTGTTTTAATAAGAATTTGGTTATCTTCATTTTTGGATAAGCTTGAAATATTCTTTATGAGTCTAGTTGTTAGTGAACCCCATTATAGGGATATATGCATATAATCTATTTATTGGATTATGAGTGTTTAAGTTGTTAGTTTATAATGCTAAGTAAACCTTGTGGATGATGAGGTTAGTAATAAAACATGAATGAACGTATTGTAACGCCTGCCTCGAAACCCTAGAGAATGTTATAAACATAACAAAAGCGAACACTTTTTTTTTTTTTAAAAGTGTAATTAAACAAGTAAAGTGAACTACACTAACACATACATTCTCTAAGGTACGTGACAACGCTTACTTACAAACCCCATTACTTACAAAAGTTACTAAACATAACTTATATTTAAAACTCAAGAATTAAAGATCATACATCTAGTAACATTAAAATACATCACATAAAATATAAAGTACAATAATGATCCATTCATACATTGCAATTACATCGCTCATTTCTGAATGAGATAGTTTATACATAAATGATACAATTACAAATTATAAAGATTCTCCTTGAATACAATTGAGGAGTGATATAATACAAATTACAAGGTATCCAACAGATACAAGAGAGAACATGATAGAATTACAAATTCACTGGTACACACGAGCTTTCAAACATGAAGTACTCGTCATCACGAACAAGAACTGGGGACCCAACGGTGTAAGGTGCACGTTCCACCCAACCATGTGGTACCTGAAGGACCAACCCCCGTGCTAGGAGATAGTAAAAGAGCTTCCTAGGAAAAACCTACAACCTCTAGACATAGGCAAAAACAATATTAAACTACACAAGTACAAAACTTACAAAATGGTTACAATGCTTCCAAATAACAATGATCAACTACACAATACAATAAACTGACTCACGGTTGTCATAGGAGGAGTGTCATCACAGAGTTGCATGGGTTACCCTGGCGTATCTTCCTAGGCTCTGACCCCCATCTTGGGTTACCCTGGTGACCTCTTACGATACCCAGCCCCAACATGCAATCCAATGCGGAATCGACTATCTTTCCAAAAAACAAGATATCGATCATGCCATTCCAGGCCTTCTCGTCTCATCCCAAGTCTTTACTAGCCCTTGAGTCCATGAGCGAGGCATTAAATAAGTTAAGTGTTTAAACTACCATTTTTCCCTAACATATTTAATTAAGTCATCACTTATTAAACCCTAAGTGAGTTACCTTGGCGCCCCTTTGGGTGTTGGACCCCCACAAAGAGCCACTCTCCTACTGACAACACACGGTTCAAATCCACAATACCATGGGTAGACTAGAAGCACAAAACTGATAACAAAAATCAACCTTAAGACATAAGGTCACACAACCTGTTCATAGTATCCGGGTGTTCAAATAACTAAACCCAAGTGCACTACCCAAAGCAAATCACAAATCAAACCATCACATAAAACATCCCAACATAGAATAACTCCTCTAGAAGACTTACTAACTCGATTAGCCCATTTTTCCCAATAGACATAATAGAAGAAACATAAGTTAAAAGCAACTCAGACAAATAAAACATCTAATATTCGGATTTCCTAAATCCAATTTAACAATAATACTTTGCTCAATTATTTCTAATTCGAGACAATTTTATTCATAAGATAAGAACAAATCATAACTAATTGTTTAACTCTATAATTTCCCCAATTACACATTACATGAATATAACTAGTCTTATCATAAATTTGTTTGCAACCAAATAATATTTAAACTATCATAAAATCATTTTTTTAAAAATTTCCATTTCATTTAAAATAGATAATCATTTCCCTTAAAATCATTCCCTTATTAAATAACTACTTGAAAATTTGACAAACAATAATAAATTAAAAAAAAACTAAAAGTTTACTTCAATTTCCCGATAATATTTAAATATAAAAATCCCATTTCCCCATTGAAATCATTTCATTATAAAATAAATATTTACAACTTTTATAATAAAAAAATCTTAGGAAAATTATATTTAAATGTAAATATATAAATATTATTTAAAAATATATTAATAAAAATAATTTAAATTCCCAATTATTGAAATAATATTCAATCATTTAAAATATATAATATAAATATTAAATAATAAAAGAAATAAAATATAATATATATATATTATATATAATATATAAATATTATATATAATATATATTATATATAATATATAAATATTTATAACATATATATTATATATATAATATATAAATATTATATATAACATATATATTATATAAATATTATATATAACATATATATTATATATATATTATAAAATTTTATTTAAAACCCCACCCCAACAAAAAAGGCAGGGGATGCTGCCAGGCTGTGCCCAGCCTCCCCTGTGGAGGTTGCGCTACCTGTGGCAGCGCTTCCCCCACAGTCTATGGGGAGCGCTGCCATAGCAACGCACCCTCCATGGGCACGACTGTGGTGCAACCACATCACCCCCCCTCTCCAAATTATTATTATTATTATTTTTTTTAATACTGTTTCCCCTATATCAGAGATTCCGCCGTAAGGCGGTTTCATTTGATAATATATATATATTTTTAAAATTCTCACAGAGATACAATGGCATGAAAATTTATATATATATATATATATATATAAATTAAATTTAATTACCATTGCTGTATAAACAAATTGTTTTAAAGTTTCCTACAGGAAAAATTGATGAATTACAGAGGTTTAATTTTCATAATTTTAAGAGAACCACAATTTTCTCAAGCATAATTTCATGATTTCAATTTTAGAAAATTTCCAAATCCAACCACAGAGGTTTCAAGATTTTCTTTTGTTTCTCTCTCAATTTTTCTATTGTTAAAATTTGATTTGCCAAAATTTCATTGTAAGAGTTTGTTTCCCTACAAGAATTTAAAATTTTCCATGATTTTCAACAGAGGTTTTCAAAAATTCACATCAAACATTAAAACCTCCTCTCAACAAAAATCAAAGCTTCTAAAAAACAAATAAAGCAATTAAAGAACTTGTGTTCTGAAGTCTGAAGAAAATCAATTTGATGTTGTGCTTCCTTGCCAAATCCAAAACTCCAGATCCTCTTTCAAAATCTTCACTTCCATCCAAGAATGTATGAAAAATACAAGATCTATGTTAGCAACCAAAAATTCCAAGATATTTTCTTTCTTTCAAAAATAAAAATATCTCCTATTTATTTTCCTTCAAATTTAGTCAAATTTCTCAAAATATCTCAGATATTTTCTTTTTCCAAAAAAAAAATAAAAAATAAAAAATAAATATCTTCATTCCTATCCTCAACACTTAGTCAACATTTCACAAATATCTTCCTTTCAACCACCATAGATATTTTTTTCATGCATGTACAAGATATTTTGCATTTTAATAATTTAAAGCACAATTTAATTTCCAAAATAAATTTAAAACAAAATTCCATTTCAAATAAATTTAAATCTCTTAATTTATGTTTTTTTCAAAACAACTTTAACTATTTAATTTATTTAATCAATAACTATAGTTTAATTAATTAATTTATTTACCCAACAAATAAATTTAATTAATTAATTAGTTTATTTACTTACTAACATAAATTTAACCACTAGAATTAAATTACTTTACTAAATGAATAAAATTTAATTAGCTAAATTAAATAAGAATTTTAATCTAAATACATAAATTAACATTACCACCACTTAAATATTAATTTTCACATATACTTCCCACCGATAACAAATTATTAAAAAAAATCAACGACGACATGACTCAACAACATACCAGACACAAACTGACGACACACTATGACAGGGTTGTGGTTTGACAAGGGAACCCCATTACTATCTCCCAATCCACAATACCGTTGGGATATGGACACACTCAAACCTGTAAAGCCAGGTGGAGATGATGTCATGTACCTGCAATCCTGTAATCAAGACAAATGTCGAACATGCATAAAACTTAGCAGACACACCGTGAAGAGAAATCGTGGAATCACAGAGCGCTTGTATGTGACTGATGTAATCCCGTCCCCTTCACCAATATAGTCATATCAAGACTTACGAAAGTAAAGCATCATTAATCAACATATAAGCATATATCAATATTAGCAACTATGCTAATCAAAAGCATAACATGAAACATAACATCCATATAGTGCATCATCTCATCATAGTATAACATCCACATCGCTCTAAAGCCAACGATCATAAAACAATAACAAATATCAAGGTCTATCATAGTAAAGGTATTGTCTAATAACATATACAAATCTAAACACATATCAACAACGACTGGAGGGGCACTACACGTATGATGGATATATGATCATTAATAGGTTGGGATGTTATACAAACCTTATTGTTAATCTATACTTGATTACTTAAATCTCCTTGAAAGAAGGAAGCGAGTCTTATCCCTAGTGTTAGGGTACAAACTTAATGGATATGTCGTTATTCAACAATAGGGTTGATATAATGTATTTTATGGATATATTATTTTCTTTTTTTTGATTAAGAACCTATTCCTATTCACGAAAGTCTAAAAGAGGACCCACATTTCGGTAACCCAAAACCATATTGTGAGAGGACTATGGGTGTAGAAGCACCAACTCCTCGCAAGTTGATAATTCCCTCAAGTTTATATACAAATGTAGTAAACTTGTGAATTTTTAAGGTATATTGAAAGAGAGGTTTTATGATTTGTTTATGATCCCTTGATTGTTGCATTATTTTGATGGAAACCCTAGGTTGGAAATAATCTTTTTGGTGGGGTTATTTATTTGATCATTGATTGAAGCAAATAGGTTGAGAATAACCTATATGATTTGATTAATCATTTTATTGTTGATTATACTTTCAAATAGAGTCAATTATTGTTGAGATTGTACTTCTGAAATAGAGCCATTTACTGATTGTGACAATATGAATACCATATGGTTAATCCATGGGAAAGGGGATAGCCTATGCATAAGATATGAGTGGTCAATACAAATCAAGCTAGGAAGGCGGGTGAGCATGTGGTGTCCACTCTAAATTCTGGGTGATGAATACTTCAGCCAAAGTAGTGTAAGTTGCCACTATTTACACTGTCAATTCATTATGATTTGGGTTTACATACTAGGTAGGGAATGTCATATATGTAGGTTGTAGCCAATGTATGACAGATCTAGATATGTAGGACACAACACCAAGCTTAGGGAAGGTCATTATTATTATGAGGTTACCAAACCAATCTCTTTGTCGAAGGGAGGGCCATTTTACTAGTTAGGTAGATGTGCGGGGGACTACAATAAGCCCGTGGTTGGTGGAAAAGTACTTGAGTGATGCTTTTCCTCATCACTAGGCGACCAAGATTTGATGGAGGGCACCTGGACCATTCGTATACCTAGTGTTAGTAAGCTCAAGGAAGCTGTGTAAGTATTCGTGTACCCATTTATATGGTAAATTGTAAATATAAATTGTGCTCATGGAGTTATGTAATATGAAATCAATACTTTGGAAAGATGTAATACTTTGTTGTAATGCAATGGGAAAGTTTGGAATGATGTTTATTTCAAATGTGCATATTATTCTTGTCTATGAAAAGAATTTTTTTATTGCTAAGTGTTGGCATCATAGTTTATTTATTTGAGGTTAAAAACATAGTAAAATTATTGGGTAGAACATTGGGCATGTTACAAATCATTCCTAGCCATTTATTTTTCCTCTTCAAGTCTCTATATCTAGAGGCTCTCATCCTTCATATTGATATCTAGAATCTATTATCATACCCTCATATTACTATCATTTTAATCTCTCATCTTGCAATCATATCAAGATTATTCTAGAGCATTGAGCAAACTGCATATTATCATATCCAAGCACAATACAAAGCAATATACCTTCACCTAAGATCTTTTCTCACTCCTTGATGAGAAAAAATGGAAGATAAAGCAATACAAAGCACAATACTCAAAATTTTTGATCCAAGGTACTCGAGGTACCTGCCCTCCCTACCATGGTAGGGATGGTAGATCCCTCGGGCCAATTCCCTGCCATGGGGTATCCTAAGGGTACCAACCTTGCCAATGGTAGCGACGACCCCTTAGGCCTTGCACAGGGCTGGTGCGGGTGGGCTTTGGCCCCTGACTGCCCATATTAAATATTTTATAATAATTTATATATATATTTTTTCTACAATAAAATATAATAGTTTTTTCTCTAGAAGAATATAATAGTTTTTTCTACAAAAGAATATAATAGTTTTTTAATGTTTTTTTAACTTAAAAGTAAAACATGATTTTTTGCAATATTTTTTTTTGCAAAATAAAACAAACTGCTGTTTGCATTGGAGGAGTTTTTTTTTAGCACTCTAAACTTGGAGAACCTCCACAATTGGGGATATTTTTGCTAAATTTGGTGGAGATGTTCTTTTGCTTTGCTTAGCCCTTCTCAGTTGGGCTTTTCATTTTTGCACGTCATATTCTAGAGGCCATATCTTGGCCATACGATGGTCTTTTTCTAGTGCAATTTTTTTTGAAATGGGGTAGAATTTCATGCTCTTCGCAGTGGTGCAAATGGTTTATAGTTTGGACTTCTAGTTTTTTCTAGAAATCAATTTTCTCAGTGTTGTTTTTGTTTAGCTCTCATTTTGGAGACTTCAATGAGCCATATCTTCTGCATCTAGACTCCTTTTTGGGTGCTTTTTTTGTGTACTTTGTCATGGTGCTATCAATTTCCTCTTTTTTTGTCAAAGAATTGTATTTTCAACATGTAGTCCTTTTTTGGACATTATGGGATCCCATTGTATGCACTAATTATTATGTAAATGCACTGAAATAAAGTGCCTCAACTTTCTGGTGTATTTATTTTGTGGATCTTACACATCACTGCATGCCTTATTGTACTTGCACTATGATATAAAGTGCCATGGGGGGTTTGATGTTTTGCCTTTGCTTGCCATCACACCTTTGTCAAGTACGAGTGTACCTTCCACAACAGTAGCCTCAAGCATGTGTGCCTTTTGTTTGTACACCCTTTATATGTGTTGGTACTTTCATGTTTTCACGTTAAGATGTTCTTGATTCTTTTTCATGCACTTCTTTCTAACATTCAACTTCAATGTTCTTGTAATGGCTCTCCCTTGTCAACATTATGGGGGGTTTCTACTATTGGTGCTAATGCTTTCTTGGATTTGTGTTGGAGTGAGCTACGTATATAGTATTTTTCCTATGTACTAGGTGAATGTAGCATACATCAGTGACTAGTTACATGCATTTCAGTGAGATGGAGCACTTACCATATGGACACTCTTGCATTCCTATTTTTGGAGGTGACCTTCCATTTTCATTTGATCGGTGTTGTTCAAACTTTTGGTACCTGTACCATTTGTATCTTCAAGTTCCAAATGTTTTACTTGTTATCCATTTGATTTGAGTAGTGTCGTTGGGGGAACTCATGCAGATTCTTGTCTTCTTGATCCTGATCATCATTTGTTTCAATGGAGGTTCTTCTTTTAGCACTATAGCATTCATTCTTTGTCCTTCACTTTGTTTTGGAGGCTTCTCAGTCCTTCACCCTTTTTTGGAGGCTTCTTCAGTCCTTCACTCTTGTTTGGAGGATTCTTTAGTCCTTCACTTGTATTTCTCTCTTTTTGAGAGGAATTCTCCCACTGGGTTTTTCTCTTTTTCTCCAGTTTTGAGAGATCTTTTTTTTGTACAAGGGTACCTCACCGAGCGTTGTTTTTTTGGACCCATCATGCATTTATCTTTAGAGGTTTGAATTTCTCCCTAGGTTTCACTTAAGGGGGGTGTTAGAGTAAAAGGTATTTCCTAATTATTTATTTATTCAATTGTTAGGTTCCTTTTCCTCTAATTACTTAAGCTTACTTAGCTAATGTTTTCTTTATGTCTCATGTTATAGGATGAAGACACATGCCATGATCTTGTTTTATCTTCACCTAGGGTTTCTAGGTTAATTATCCTTTTATAAGGATTCTCTTTTGTATAATCATTAGAAGATGCACATTAATATGATTCATGCTTTTTTTGATCAATAGCTCTTGGCCTCCATAGCTTTGCTATTCTCTCTTTATGTGACAGGTGTTTGATTGCAGGTGTTTGGGAGCTATGGAGTTGATTTTTCCCAACTTCAACATATTAGTATTGAAAATTTATAATTAATGATTTTTTATTCAGTTACATATTCTAGTTATCAATGTGATATTCATAAGTATTGAATAGTTATTAATTATATATTCATTGATTTGTATAGTCATGAATTTGATATTTTTAATTATTGATTTGATTAGTATTACATGTGCAAAAGTTAACACGTTTTTATTATTTAGTATTAAATTAGTACAGTTGATTTGATATTTATTAGAATTGAATAGTTATCAAGTTATTATTATTTTGCATAGCTATCAAGTTATAATCACTTTGATCTTGGTTATCATTTTATATAGTTACTAAGTTATTACCATTCTAAATAGCCCTAGTGATTTTTTGAGTAATGATTATAAAATGTCAATATAAATTTTTCTTGAGTCATTGAATAAGAAAAAATCTATTTTAAATTATATTATAATTGGTATTTTTTTGATTAAATAAGCAACCATTTACAGGGCGTTGGAACCAAACATAAAAGACCAATATAGTAGAAAGTTTAGCAAAAAATAGGATCAAATGCCTTTAGCCAAAGACAACAAACCGATAGCTAACCAACAACAGATCAAAGTTTTTTTAAAACATAAAAATAAAATAAATGAACTTGGAGAACCAAACTAGATGATGTCAAGTTATTAATTGTATATTCATTGATTTGTATAGTCATGAATTTGATATTTTTAATTATTGATTTGATTAGTATTACATGTGCAAAAGCTAACACATTTTTATTATTTGGTATTAAATTAGTAGTTGATTTGATATTTATTAGAATCAAATAGTTATCAAGTTATTATTATTTTGTATAGCTATCAAGTTATTATCACTTTGATCTTGGTTATCATTTTAGCATAGTTACCAAGTTATTATCATTCTAAATAGCCCTAGTGATTTTTTGAGTAATGATTATAAAATGTCAATATAAATTTTGCTTGAGTCATTGAATAAGAAAAAACTATTTTAAATTATATTATAATTGGTAATTTTTTTGATTAAATAAACAATATTTATAGGGTGTTGGAACCAAACATAAAAAGATCAATAGTGTAGAAAGTTCAACAAAAAAATAGGGTCAAAGGCCTCTAGCCAGAGACAAGAAACTAATAGCTAACCAACAGTAGATCAAAGTTTTTATAAAACATAAAAAATGAAAAAATGAAAGGAAAACCAAACTACATAGCAAACTTCTCCCAGTCCTCCTTGAGGAAATTAAAGAGGTCCTAACTATTAGAGCTTGTGCTAGCATCTTTAGAATTTTCATGATTTTTGATTTCATCTTTTAACACTGTACCAAGAGTGGCTGTTGAGTGGTAGATGACCTTCGAAGTAAAGCAAAAAATGCCACTCAGATTTCTTTCTAGGCCATCAATCTGAGTCATCAAAGCTTGCTATTTGGATTATCAAAATTTAAATTGGATTTTTTATTCATTATATACTCTCACAGGTTTCCCAATAGGGATCTTGGTGATAAAAATGGTAAATAATATTTTTGGTTTGATCTAACAGTAGAGTTAAATTTAAAGTACTTTATAAATCTAAATATTAAGAAATTAATTTTTTCGTAAAGATAAACTTATATTTCTTTTTGTGTTCTATTAATTTTTTTTGGTGCATTTGATATAAAATATCCTATATCTACTTAACTTTTGGAGTTAAATACTTTAATTATATCCTAGCTATAAGATTTGATTAGTTTTCTTAGTTTTTATATTTATTCTAATTTGATAGTAAGTAATTAAGATTTGTATAAATGGAATTAGTTTTGATTCTTTTTATGAGTTTAGAGTATGAAATATCAACCATGTTGCTTAAATGAAAATAACTTTTAATTGATAATGACATAAGTTGACTCAATTAATAAGAAATATAAGTTAATAAGTTTTTGCATGTTGAGGATAGTTTAATGAGTGAACTTTGATTTAAGATGTCATGCATTACTAACAAATATGAACTCTTATAGATTTCTTTCAATCAACAATGAGTTTTTATAATATTATCACGTCATATTAAGTTAAGATGAATAATTATGGCTAGGAACAATTGTTTTGCTGATCATGTATATGTATCTATCATGGTCAATTGTTTTAGTTTATATTTAGTTATGTTAAAGATTAGATTATTACATGAGTGAAGTAATTATTGAATTGATTTAATTTTAGGTACATTGTTTTAAAGTAAACTTCTTAGGTATTTGGTGTTTACATCTAATACATACAAAATAGAGTTGTTATAAATGAATATCAAAATATTACTATCTATAGCTATTTGGTACATTGATTTAAATTGATATCAAATCATGACTATAAAATAATAACTATAATTATGATAATTTATGTTAACAACTTTATCAGAAGATAATTAGATTTAACACAAATATCACAATGATAATAAAAGAAACTTATCAATGTAATATTTAAAGTATTCCCAAATATTTATAACTCTATAAAAATAAAAAATATAGTAAAAATGATTATAAATATTTAAAAGCACCAATACCAAATTATACATTATATATTGTAGAAGAATATCAATTATTGTAAAATCATTGAAATGGATAAACTAACAGATGTTGAGATACCTATAAGTTTCCATGAACTAAAATTATAACATGAAATATTCACAACCTAAAAAAAATAAAAACATAGATGCGACATGTGAATTATTTGAATACATCAAATATCATTTAACACAATCATGAATATATCCTTATAAGTGCAAATGTATATTAAATCATTCTACATTAGAAAAGGATGAGATGCATAACAAATTCATGATAGGGAATATATATAAAGCTAAAGAACTATTTGATAGAATTCCCTCTAATGATTTTTTGTCTCATGCATGAAAATAGATAGATAGAGCATGTAACTATGTGACATAACATCCTAAAAAATACAATAAGGTGCAAAATATAAATAATGCAGATAAGGTGAGAGATATTTAGCAAAATGTCTCTAGAGAGACATGATTCATTATAAACATACTAGAGTTCATAAATCTACATAATCTAAGGGGTGGTATTGTTATGTCCTACAAACACACTCAAATTTTTGCTTGTTCTAGCTAGGACCCCCCTTTCTTCTCCTTCAGTTGTTTTATTTTGTTGTGCTTTCTTATTTTTTCCCTCTTTGGTCTTTTCTCCTTTCCCTTCATTTTCATTTTCGGTCTTTGCCTTGCATTTTTTTTCTTTTGCAGTCTTGTCCTGGAGTTCTCCAAAATCCCAGGATCCCCATTCTTCATCTTTCTTTCAAGCGTCTTGGCAGTGTCACGGGTCCCAAAGGGATATTTAGATTTTATCTCAAATGCCTGTTTTCCTCTCGTGATACTGATCCCCTCTCTTTCCTTTCTTCTCTGTGTGCTTGTTTTTATTCCACTGTCCTCATTTTGGTCCTAGGGGTTTTTGCTTCCCCGGACTGTTTTCGGCCTTCCTTGTTGGATTTCAAAACTTTGGAAGGATTTCAAACTTTTGTTCAATTCAAGTTCCTCTTTGATCCTCGATCCCAACTTGTCTTTTCTCCAATTGGGTTTCAGAACTCTAGAAAGATTTCATATTTTTGTTGAAAAGTTTGAGTTCCTCCTAGACCTTGATCTCGATTCTCGTTTGTGGTTTTCTTTATGTTTTTGGTGTTCGTTTTTAAGTATTATATTTTTCAATAATCCCAAAAAATAAAAATAAATAATTTTTTTAAAAAATACAAAAAAGTATTTTCAAAATCTGATTTTTTCAAAATATAAAAATTAAATATTTTTGAGAAAAATACAATTTAAAAAAGAAAACTAAATATTTGAAAAAACCTAAAAATTAAAAAGAAAATAAGAATATCCTTTCGTGACCTCGAATCCCCAAAAACTTTGGGACTATGTTCAAAAAGTCCTTTGTCCCTTGAAATCCCAAACCGTGACATTCCAAAGGTCCCCAAATCAATTGTCCCCAAAATAGAAAGGCCCCTGTTAGTTTAAAATCCTCACCGTGTCTTATTTCCCCAAAATAGAAAAACTCCCACAATTTTAAAAAGAAAAGAATGGTCTCGAGGTTTATAAATCTAAATATTAAGAGATCAATTTTTTTGTAAAGATAAACTTAGATTTTTTTTTGTGTTTTATTAATTTTTCTGGTGCATTTGATATAAAATATCCTATATCTACTTAAATTTTGGAGTTAAATACTTTAATTATATCCTAGTTAAAAGATTTGATTAGTTTTCTTAGTTTTAATTAGTTTTTCTATTCATTCTAATTTGATAGTAAGTAATTAAGATTTTTATTTAAATGGAATTAGTTTTGATTCTTTTTATGAGTTTAGAGTATGAATGAAATATCAATTCTGTTGCTTAAATGAAAATAACTTTTAATTGATAATGACATAAGTTGACTCAATGAATAAGAAATATAAGTTAATAAGTTTTTGCATGTTGAGGATAGTTTAATGAGTGAACTTTGATTTAAGATGTCATGCATTACTAACAGATATGAACTCTTCTACATTTCTTTTAATCAACAATGAGTTTTTATAATATTATCACGCCATATTAAGTTAAGATGAATAATTATGGCTAGGAATAATTGTTTTGTTGATCATACATGTATCTATCATGGTCAATTGCTTTAGTTTATATTTATTTATGGTAAAGATTAGAATATTATGAGTGAAGTAATTATTGAATTGATTTAATTTTAGATATATATTGTTTTAAAGTAAACTTCTTACATATTTGGTGTTTGCATCTAATACAAAAAAAATTCTAACTATTGTAAATGAATATCAAAATATTACTATAGCTATTCGATACATTGATTTAAATTGATATCAAATCATGACTATGAAATATTAACTATAATAACAATAATTTATGTTAACAACTTTATCGAAAGATAATTAGATTTAACACAAATATCCCAATGATAATAAAAGAAACTTATCAATGTAATAACTAAGGTATTCCCAAATATTTATAACTTTATAAAAATAAAATATAATACCAAATTATAGATTATATATTGTAAAAAATTATCAATTATTGTAATATCATTGAAAAGGATAAACTAACAGATGTTGAGATACCTAAGTTTTCATGAACTATAATTATAATATGAAATATTCACAACCTAAAAAAAGAAAAAACATAGACGTGACACACGAATTATTTGAATGAATACATCAATTATCATTCAAAAACTCATGAATATATCCTTATACGTGCAAAGGTATATTAAATCATTCTACATTAGCAAAGGATGAGATGCATAAAAAATTCATGATAGGGAATATATATAAAGCTCAAGAACTATTTGATAAAATTCCCTCTAAGGATTTTTTTATCTCATGGATAGAAATAGATAGATAGAGCATGTAGTTCTATGTGACATAATATCCTAAAAAATGAAATAAGGTGTAAAATATAAATAATGCATATAAGGTGAGAGATATTTAGAAAAATGTCTCTAGAGAGACATGATTCATTATAGACATACTAGAGTTCATAAATCTACATAATTTAAGGGATGGTACTATTATGTCCTGCATACACACCCAAATCTTTGCTTGTCTGAGCTAGGACCCCCCTTTTTGAACTCCTCCATTTGTTGTGCTTTCTTCTTTCTTTTCCTTTTTGGTCTTTTCTCCTTTCCCTTCGTTTTCATTTTTGATCTTTGCCTTGCATTTTTTTCTTTTTCAATCTTGTCTCAAAGTTCTCCAAAACCCTGGGATCCCCGTTCTTCGTCTTTCTTTTGCATCTTGGGAGATTAGCGGGTCCTGAAGGGATATTCAAATTTTATCCCAAATGTCCGTTTTCCTCTCGTGAACCTGATCCCCTCTCTCGCCTTTCTTCTCTATGTGTTTGTTTTCATTCCACTACCCTCGTTTTGGTCTTAGGGGTTTTTGCTTCCCTGGTTTGTTTTCCATCTTCCTTGTTGGGTTTTGAAACTTCAAAAGGATTTCAAACTTTTGTTCAAAAGTTTGAGGTCCTCCTAGATCCTCGATCTCGACTCGTCTCTTCTTTGTTGGGTTTTGGAACTCCAGAAAGATTTTAGACTTTTGTCCAAAAGTTTGAGTCGTTCTTGGACCCTTGATCCCAATTCTCCGTTTGTGATTTTCTTTGAATTTTTAGTGTTTGTTTTTAAGTTTTAGATTTTTCAAGTGTCTCAAAAAATTAAAAAAAAAAGATATTTTCAAAAATACATTTTTTTTTTTTTTTACAAAAACACAAAAAATTTAGATATTTTCAAAAATATATATATATATATATTTTTAAATAAAATAAAAATATCCTTTCGACACCTCAAATCCCAAAAGAACTTTAAGTCATTTTCAAAAAGTCCTTTCTCCCTTGGAATCCTAAACCTTGACATTCCTAAGGTCCCGAAATCAATTAAGTCCCCAAAATACAAAGGTCCCTTTAGTTTTAAATCCTCACCGTGTCTTATTTCCTCAAAATAGAAGAATTCCCACCACTTTTAAAAAGAATGGTTCCTGAGGTTTCTAAAAGGTTGGGGACCCATAATCAAGGGTTGGGGAAAATAAACTTTCTTGCTCCACGCGTCAAAACAAATATCGGGATTCTTGATGGACCTGGGACCCGATAAGAGAAAAATGCGCAAAATAAAATAAAATCTTATCTTTCATGTTGAAAAGTATGATTTCTACGAAATATGGTGGTAGTGATTTAGTTTGCAACGAGAGCCACTAGTTTTTAACATGATAATTACAGTGTGTTTGGATATTAGGCGTGCAGTTGACAGAAGAATACAGAAGGCCGTGTCTTCCCAATGGATGTCAACAGGAGCAACACACCACATTTCTGTCTAATAGAGATCTTTCTCAGGATGAAGACACGAACTGAACATATGAAGTTTTTAGCTCATATTTTTCAGTGTTTTGTCATTTCTAACAGAACAAACTTACATGCATACCCTCTATTTTCTGCAATTCTTTAGGAACTCAATTATTGGGAGACCTACAATTCAATATGCAATTATCCTTTAAGATTCAAAATTCTAAAAGAAGTCACCTCTACCCTCAACTTTCCACTGAAGAGGTGGAAAAAGGGAATCGATACTATAATTATATGAGCTTCTCAAGAAATCAGATTGCTTCCCACTCATGCAAGATTAGATATCTAGATGTTTGAACAAAACCCATAAGCTCAAATATGGTGATAGCAAGATTTAGTTGCTCCATTTGATTGGTGAATATTGAGAGGTTGAGAAAATAGAACGCGCTTAGATCTGCTATCAAGTTAGGATAGACAAAATTACTACTACGATGGGGAGTTTGGATAAG